>OOFC01050897.1:2229-15871 GCA_900323345.1 Pseudochromis fuscus | reverse complement strand
CATTTTTTTCAGCGGACGTTTTCAAATAAAATTTTAACGTTGCACTTAAGCGCTGTTATTGTACATTAAACCGATCTATTTAGTGGTCTTCCCCACACAGTAGAAATTTGTTATTCTGACTATAATCGTGCAGAGTGTCGGCTGCAGGTACAAATGTTTCCGGGCCGCGCAGTGATGACGCAGTGATGATGCAGACGGAGTGACTGACAGGAGGGTTCACTCCTCATTACGCTGAGGAACCGGGAGGAGTCAGTCGAGACCGATGCAGCGAAGTTAACTCATTATCCAGTGTGTTTGGTAAATGAAAAATTATCGAGTCCAGCAAACTTACCGAACTCATTTTTAATTATCGTGCAATTAATTGATTTATTGATTATCGTGACAGGCCTACTTGGGACTGCCCCCCCCCTCGGTAGCATTCACATTGCCGAGGATAGTGCCTCCTCAGTGTACTTGGCCGTCATTCGTGACATCATCTTTTATGCGACACACAGATGTGGAAAGAAGCGATGGAGGAACAACTTTTTAATTTTTTAAATTTTTCTCTGCACTGCTGCAAAGTCCTGCGGTAGCCACGTGCAGCCATCTGGTCCGAGAGTTGCTTGTAAATCCTTTCATTTCGGTCCGCGCCGTCCAGCTCCCGCTGAATGTTCTCATCTGCAACTATGACAGAAAGGTTTGGACCTCATCTTGAGTCCACGGGGCAGGATTTCTAGTAGCTGATGCCATTTCTCTTCTTGTTGTTATTTTAAACACGTCTGCACGGTTCGGCGAAGATTTAAAAATAGCGTGCTTGCGGGGACAGATTACGTGCAGCGCAGTGATGACGCAACGACACAGTGACGATTCCGACCAATAAGATTTTAGTACCTGCTCCGACCTGACCAGGTACTTTTTTTGGAACCGCCAGAGAGGAGGTACGAAAAGTTGTACCAGGTACAAAGTTCCAGGTACTTTTTTTCCTGTGTGAATGCACCAAAACCGACACGAAGCGAAGCGAGTAGGTCCCAGTGTGAATGCGCTACTAGATGGATGGATAACACAACCCCAGCCACTACAGTAGTTTCTATTCTATGCGCCTTATAATGCGATGCGCCTTATATAAGAAAACAATCTTAAAATAAGCTATTCATTGAAGGTGTGCCTTATAATCCGATGCGCCTTATAGTGCGGAAAATACGGTACAACTTATTTACACCTCTACACCTGTTTTTTTTTTTTTTTTTAATGTATGTTGTGTGCTTAATGTATATTCTGTTTTTATGTTTTTTATGCTTTAGTAGCATTTTGTGACATGTGTGCCATTCGGTGCTGGAGGCTTTCAGGCGCTGCTGTGGAGATCTGC
The DNA here is from genome assembly GCA_900323345.1 of Pseudochromis fuscus. Taxonomy (NCBI): domain Eukaryota; kingdom Metazoa; phylum Chordata; class Actinopteri; family Pseudochromidae; genus Pseudochromis; species Pseudochromis fuscus. The sequence continues at coordinate 14,526 of OOFC01050897.1, read as the reverse complement.
AGCTCTGCTCCTCAATCCACTAGTCCACCATCTCAATCCAAATATTTTCTCTTTGTCTTTTCTTACATTTTCCTGTAGATCCTGCAGATTGCATCATTGTCTCGGTTTTCAGAAACTTGTTTTTTTTGTACACTAATTGGGATACACTAGTGCACAAGTCTGTCTACCTGACTGTCTCCACCGTCTGTCTGTCTGTCTGTCTGTCTGTCCGTCCTCCTGCCTGTCAGCGTATCTGCCTCTGGTTTTCTCTCTGTTTCCAACATTTTCTCACAGTGATATAAAAGAAGCAAAAGGTGCTAGGTTGCTAAGGTAACCAGTCTTCCTATCATTCCAGGATCTATCACGAGTGTGTTCAACAAACCAGTTTGAGGTTGAAATCTTCAATATTGGGAAGAAGGAGACACCCTGAGAGTAAGTGATTCTGCAAGAATTTTAAATGCAGCGACACAGCAGTAACGAGTACAGTCCTCACAAACATAAAAATATTTTCCTCAGTGAAATACAGTTTTCAAATTCCAGCTCTTTGTTTGCTGATAATGTGCAAGTCAAAAACAAATGTTGATTTTTGGTTGAAGGGTCAGTTTACCTGAGCTGAATTTAAAAGGAGCAATTCTTTATTTTAGTTTGTTATCTCCTCCAAGGTAGTTGTGTTTTCACACTTTTTTTTGTTTTGTTTGTCGAAGTAACAAATGATTACATTTTAGGTAAGATCAGAGAAAGGGATCCTGTCCAAAAAAAATGTAATTCTCTTAAACTCTTCAAATCTTGAGAAAAACATCCTGAAAACCTTATCTCTTAAGTTGCATTCACATCAAATGCAAAGTGAATTTCATAACTTAAGCAAACTTTATTTAACTTAAGCAAACAATTTCCATCACGTGATATCGCAGAAACCAATCAGTGTTGAGATGTCCCGACATCACAGAGGAAGAGAAGTGGAGGACGAGCTTACCGTCTCTGTCTGTGGTTGTTCAGAGGTTAATGACACAACTTCAACTCTAAACCAGGATAAAACCGAGGAGATGGCTTTTCTTCAGAAGGAGTACTCCTATTGGCTGTGGGGGGCAATATTTGCGTGTGGTTGTTTGGTGTGAACACAGCTTTATAATAGTGGGATGTTTTAACAGGCTGGTGTTTCTTCCACCATCAGAGGGCAACAGTGTTCACTCTACAGCAGTGGTCCCCAACCACTGGGCCGGTGACCGGTACTGGTCCGTGAGGCAGTTGTTTCTGGGCTGCACAGAAAGATAAATAATTTATATCATTTCCATGTATTGACTATTAGAGTCTGAAAGAAGTTTTATTTTGAAAAATGACCGGATTCTCTCCAACTTTACCTTCTCCTGTGCCTCTAGACATGTCAATACGCTCTTCTTGGTCACATGATATGACTTATCAGATACGTTACCCAGAAAATACAAACTAGTAAAAATTAGTTAAAAAAACCCAGATGTCCATGGAGAGGAGGAAAAGGGCAACTTAACCCTTTTACCCCAAACATTTAGCTGCTCACAGAAAGTGGTGGTTTATGCTAGTCACTCTGTATCTCCAGCGATACACTCGGTGTTAAAGGTTTCATTTTTAGGCCAGTTGTGTTATTTTATTTTTGCTGTATTTATCTGCCACATCTTGAAGGCCGAAAATAATGCTTACATGAAACCGGTCCGTGGTGCAAAAGCGTCAGTACAGTTGGATTACGCCTTGGTGGAGGTTTGCGCTCTGTGCTTCCTAGTTTTATAAAGACCTAAAACCAGATTTTGTGGGATTTCTTAAAAAAATGACACTCGACAGATTTATTAGCTCTATCTCTTTAATATGATGCAGATCTGATGATAAAAAAAAAAAAGAGAGAGATTGAAATGATGTTTTTTTGGTTCTTTGGGTGAACTCACTCTTTAATGTCCTGAAACACAATGATCTAAAAGATGTCCATTATAAGTACATTTCTGTCTCTCCCCGTGCCTGGCAGCCCTTTAAAACAGCCATTAAGGTCACTGTGATGTTCAGCGCAGTCCTTTTGCTCGTTCCCAATGCAGTGCCTGCATCATTTGAAAAAAACAAAATTGAATCCTTTAGAGACCCAGGTTTAGTCTCATTTCACACTCAGACTGATGTGCACACAGTTCCCACTCATTTGTATTGATTGCTTCTGTGAATGCCCAATTGGGTCAGACTTTTACCACATAGCGCCCGGGCTGAAGAGAGGATGCAGGAAGAGAGGAAACATCAGTGGCGACCTGAGAAAAGTCGTCGGGTGTCACAGTGCACCTTTAAGGAAATGGCCCCGTCAAATTTGCGGTATTGCATGTTTTATCCACATTTGTAAGTTTTATGAGATTTCCAGTCCACAGTCCGGCCCATTCATCCAGTAGAGCACACAGCAGGCACACACACACACGCACACACACACACACACAGGCGAAACACACTTGTGCACAGAAACACACTGGGGGAAAGTCTGGCAATGGTTAGGAGTTAATCAACCTGTTAATTGCCCCTCCGTGACAGGTTGATGTTTTTGTTTTTATCTCTCTCTCTCCTCTTCCTTCTCCCTCTAAGATCTTGCTGTGGTAAAAAAAAAATAAAAAAATCGGACTCAATAAGTCATTCGCAGAAGCAATTAACTGCAATTGGCTGAGGTTGGATGAGACTTGTGCTCCATCACAGTGTGTGTGTGTGTGTATCTGTGTGAGAAAGTGTGAGCTCTCGTGACTTCCTGTGACTTTTTTTTGTTGCGGCGTTCATTCAGGAAAGTCTGTGCGTGGGCCCCGTGCTCGCTGCTGAACAGACCGGCTGACTGTCAGGTCACAAAGTCTAAGTATTCAAGCTGCTGTACACGGATTATCATTGTGTACAACTTCAATGGTTTCCTTGAGCTTTTTCGAAAAAGGTTAATTCATTATTCATGCTAAAAATGTTTCTTTAGCCAAAGGTTATTTCAGGAAGTGAAATTTGCTACAGATGAAAACATCCCAGATTAGAGACTGTGATATAGGCCTCGTCCACAAGGAGACGGGTTTCAGTGTAAACAGTGAAGTTTTTTATTGTTTACGCCTTCGATCACACGGAGACGATGTTTTGAGGGTGCCAGCGTGGGAAAGTCTGAAGACGCCACCTGCTGCGTCTCCATGTGGACGACGAATACGCATTCTCCTGAAATGATGCCACCGTAGCCCCGCCTCTGACGCTTAACCTGCATGCACAACCCCCGACAACAACAATAACAATGGCGGAATACAGCGTCACGTTAGTGCTGCAGCAGCTACTGGGCTTGTTTCGGCTTTTACAGCAAAATCTTCTCAAACTGTACAAATACCATGAGCAACAAGTGTGTGTTGTTATGTGTTGCTTATACCTCTGACGAGTTTAATGCGCATGGTCCATGTCTTCTTCTGTATTTTGATGTGCTTCTGTGGTAGTGTTACAGCGCCACATGCAGGCGCCGCATATTGACGACAGCGTTTTCGGCGTCTTCGTGTGGACACACATAATTTCCGGTGTAGAGGGAAACATTTTAAAACGTTATTGTTTTCGTCTCCATGTGGACGGGGCCATAGTTTAGTTTCAGTGTGTTTCTTTGGTTGTGTCTCTTGAAAGACATCTGTTGAAGTCAATAATGTAATAAAAGCTAATAACGTAAAAATTTGCCCTTTTTGAATTGTAATAGGCCAATAACGTAATAAAAGTCCTGAACCGATAACGTAAGAACTTTTGGCTAGTAACGTAATAATTTATTACGTTATTAGCTGCTTATTATGTTATTGGCCTGGTAAAAGAAAAAAACGTTGCAAATGTAATAATAGGCCAATAACGTAATAACTAGCCAATAATGTAATAAAAGTCCTGAAGCAATAACGTAATAACTTTTGGCTAATAATGTAATAACTTATTACGTTATTGGCCTGGTAAACAAAAAAAAAACCCTCTGCAAATGTAATAACTGAGCCTATTACGTTAGCCTATATACGTTATTGGACTATTACATTTCAAAATGAGCAACTTCATTACGTTATCGACTGATATTACGTTATTGGCTTCAACAGATGTCTTTTTGTTTTTGGATGTTGTTGTGTGATGTCATATTGCTTGTGAGAGGAACTGACCATTAGTTGTAGATAATGAAAGAGAAAACACTTTTTTTTTTTTTTAGCCATGCAGAATATATTACAGAAAAAAGGACTTGGACTGATGCCAGTGACTATTTTAGACTGTTGAAGCACTTCTAGGAAGTGGATGGATTTTTTTTTTTTTTTTTTTTTTTTGCTGAATCATGGTTTTGCACACAACCTCCACTGCATGTGTATGAGTGTGTATGTGATTTACTCATCTCCTTTATTTTTACACCCCGCTTTATGTGTGCGTGTGGTTATGTGCGTCCTTTGCCCTTCATTGGAAATGCAGAGCTGCTCTATTTTTGTGCTTCACATTTCTCATCAATATTTCACTTGCTCTCCTTCTTTCTCCCTCACTCTCCCTCTTTCATTCCTGGGCATCAGAATAAGGTTTTATCTATGCTCCACCACACACCATTGAAGGACTTGCTGGCTGACTCGAATCCCGTTGGGACGATATGAGTTGCGTCTGGCGCTATAAAGAAACTGCCACCGCCAGATGGTTGCAAACAATCCTTTAGCCATTTTTTTTAACCTTTATTTACCCACAGTAGGTTGACAGAGTCCAACACATGCTCTCACAGTTTTCAGCTATTCACAGTGGAGCTGTCCAGTACAACCAATCTCTTTGACACGGGGGTCATTTAGTGGATCCACTGCAGCAGCGGCAGTCAAGGGCAGGTCAGTGGATGATAGCAGTTGAATATAGTTTTGGTCGTTTCCCCCACCAGGAATGTCAAATCATAGCCCCCACCTGCTGAGTCAATTCCAGCTGCCCCATCAACACTAATGGCGCCACACTGACGGAGGGGAGGGTGAAAAGAGCAAAGCCTCCATGTAGTGCAACATAATCGCGGTGCACCCCCCTGTATTGATGAGGTAGGGCAGACACTACAAATGCAGCCGAAGCTCCAAACATTTAACCTTGTAACAGACGGATGCAGCTCTTTCAGTTCTTTGTCCATTTCAGCACCTTCAAGATCAAGTCCAAGCCGTGAGGTCTGTTTGTAATGCTTTCAACGGCAGCAGAAAATTCACCGTATTTTCTTAAAGCTGTGAAATTTGTCTCGTTTTTACACAATCACACATAAAAGAAACAGTGTTTAAACAAAGTACTACCAGATACGTAGTTTCAATTAAGCTCTAGTCAGTTTGCATTAAATAAATATGTTGATGATAAAGAATCTGTGTGTTTGGTGGTGTTAGAAATACTGAATTACACCATATTCCCCTTCAGTCCAACATGATTTTCTCTCACTAAATGGATTCAAAGTATGAAGAAATGATCAAAAGCATCAGGAAAAGAAAAAATAATTCAGTGCACACTCTTTAATATAGTTTTTTTTAATATTAAAAAAGTATGCAGCCTTTCATCTATGTATCCTTTGTGCCAAGACCCTTTATTCTCCTGTGAAGAGCCAGGTGAGTTGCACCTTTCATATCATTGTTCCTTCCTTTCAGCATGCACCGTGAATCTTAACTCTCTCACAAAACACTGATTGAAACTGACTTTCAGTTTAATCATTTAGTCGACCCTCATGAACCTCATCTGACAGGAAACAAACTGAACTTTTCACAATTAAATCATTTTAGTGCTTAGAAATCTGTGTGACTTTTAGTAAGGGTTTAAAAATTTAGAAATAGAAAAATACAAGTTGTTAAAAAAAACATTTGGGATTCAACTTGTTGTTTCTTAAAGTGAATATGAAGTATTAATGTTGGGTTTAAGTTTAATGTTATTTAGATAGTTTGGATAAAGTGTATAGACTCCAGACTGAAAGGTTATTTCATGGATGAATTTGTATTTACATTTTGTGGCACATGTTATTTACATATATAATATTTGTAGAAGATTTCGTTGAAAAAATATATATTTAAAGGAGGTTTTCATACATTATTGTTGAAAAATAGGGAGGTAGTTTTTATTTACAACTTTATTAATTGGTCATCCTGGAGGATAAAAGTGCAAAATAATCTCCCACAGATATATTTATAGTGTTGATGTGACAATTTTGTTTTTGCGTTCTTAAAATTTAATACACAAAACATAAAACAGACATATTATAATCCATTAAAGGCTTTTAAAAGTTGGGAGTTGAACTATGAATGTTATACTGACCTCCCCTAAATGGACAAACTGTAACCTGGGAGGTAGAGGGTAAACTGGAAAATAGAGTATTAAAAAAAATTAAACTATTTTGTCATTTTAACTCCAAAATAGGAATTAATTATTTTTTCTAAATATTTACATTTCAGTTGAATTGATTTAATATAATTTGAACTAACTTAATTTGAAGTTTTATCTTGTATCTAATGTACTGAACCCTCCAATATGAAGTGGAGCACTTACTAACAACATATAAAAGTTGTTATAATAAACTGTAAGACCCTGGCTGATACACAGACTGTAGAGTACAATGTGTACTTGTGTAATATTTCCAGTACTTTTACTGTTCAACTGACATCCAGGGGAGCAAAATCACACTTGCTAGTTCACCCATCAGTCCACTTTTGAATATTCAGCTGTGTGAGTGTGTATTTGTGTTTTTTCCCCATTATGTGTATCAGAATAGAGGTATGATTATAGAGGGCATTAGCCCCTCTGCCTGCCTTTATTAGGCCACACATGAGGGGCTTTATTTCATCAGAGCTGACACCCTCCCTAGGAGTCATTTCTTTTTGCAATTTTCTGCTCGGTTTCATGTTCCATTACCGGCAGATTATGCTTTTTCTCTGTCTTGCACATACACTCATTTATGGATGAGCTCATGCACAAACACATTTGCAGCACTTACGCACACACACAGCTGCACACACATATTGTGAATGCTCATGATCCCGTGCACTATTGTTATTGGACCACTGGTTGCTGAATGGTGAATGGGAGAGCTCGCCTAGAGGAGAGGACAGTAGTTAAACCAGCACTGAATTGCTTTCTTTACCATGAAAGTAAAATCAATTTCAAAACCCATTACCTGTATGGATGATTTAAAGGCACTCTGTGAAAGGAAATGTGAGTTTTTATTCCCCATTTCATCAATTTCTCCATGTGTACTTATTTGTGTGTTTATATATGTGTGTGTGTGAGTGTGTATTTTTTGTGTGGTTGTGCGTCTGACATTTAAAAGTCAATGTAACAGTCGTGTTAAGTACTGAGCAGAGTTATAATGTCTTCTTTGGCTCTGTGGGAGCTCCGTCAACCCTGAGGAAATAGGTCTCATGATGTCATCGGGACTATTTTGACTTTATTCCTGGCAAACAGAAAAAGTTACTGCTACACTACTACTAAACTGTGTAGGCCTCAGTGTTAAATATTAAGGCCTCATATTAACTTTGCCTGCATCAAATTTGATTGTTTGCTTTTAGCCACGCTGGCAGCTGGGATTAAATTGGGCCGAGCCCACCAGAGCTGAGCGCCGTCTCCTGGCGTCCAATTTGCCCCGTCTTAGATCAGTTCCTTCAGCATCACAGCGCTGCCAACTCTCACACTGTTGGCTTGATACATCCACTTCCAGGCACTGTCTCAGGCTGAAGATAGAAACTGCAAAAAGCAGGTTCCTATCCTTTGGCTTTATGAAACAGCTGTAGCTGGCACATGGCAGCAGGATCAATACATGTGTCTCTACACTGAGAGCAGGGCTGTGTGTAATTTACGTGTGTGGCAGAGCAGTGAACATTGTATTAATAATTGAAATCTTCAGATGTGGGAGGCTTTATTACCCTAAATGTTTTTTATTTTTTTTGCACAGCACAGGTGAGCTGCTGCACCCAGATTTTATACAGTTAAATAAATTATTTGCAACATAAAGCTGGACCAAAGAGGAGTCCAAATATTATTTTCTCTGGAGAACCACATTTTTTGGGGGCATTTCAAGTGGATTATTACAGTGTTACAGGAAGCTTTAAGTGTTGCTGCTGTAATAAGATTTCCAGCAGCAGCATTACTGAAAACATGAGGTAAGTAAATAAAAGATAAGGCAACAGCACATAACACACCTCATCGTAGTAATCCTGTAGGTGCAGTGTGTCTGGATATACAGATGTCCTTTGACTTTTCATGGCGCCTCACGGAGACAAACTTCTCCCCAGTATAAATTCATTTATAGGTTTTGCTTTACCCACATGAATAAATAAATAATTTGAGTGAAAATGTTTTCGTTTATCCTTGGTGGTGCCGTACAGTTGGATTCATTGTTGCTCTGTTGCAATCCAGAGAACACAGTGTTTTCATCTGAGCAGCTCTCTACTGAAGAAGTGTTGACAGTGTGGGTTGTGGTGTGCAGTTACCCACTGAATAAGGGCTCCCTCTACAACTCATTTAACCCCATGCTTGCTTTATGGCTTTACTTAATGCACATCTTCCACCATTTTGGTCCAAAATGAAATATAACAACTACGAGGTGGACTTCTCTGTAGATTTTGTGCATATTTGCTCCTGAGAAGATCAGTCCTTATTGACTTTGGTGACATTTCCACTCACATCAGTATGAGGTGAGGAGACTGTAGCATTTCCCCAAATTATACCAAGATAAATAAATAAAAACCATATTGTCACCATATGTTTTCCTTGTGGATTTTCTTTTTTTTTGTGAACCTGCCACTCATGAATTACATGTCGACTGTCTGGAGAATTAACACAGCCAGATGTTTATCTTGATGAACCAGCTCCTAAATGTCACATTATAGCAATGGATGGAGGATTTTCTCAAAAGTCTGTGAAGGATTACGCTTCATTTGGATGACTGCAAAGCTTCTAGCTGGGCTGGAGGTTCTTCATTTACTTTTTCTCATCATGCTTTCTCATTTTTATAGAATGGTAAAATTACACCACAGCAAGATTTGTTATTTTTCTTTCATTTTGAAATTGTGATTTGAGTTTCACTGACACTGAACAGTGGCGTGAATACAATTAAAGGTTTATTTTTGTATTGTTTTGGCACATAAAACATCAGGTTGCTTGTTTTGTCCTCCTCAGTGTTTATCTCTGTGTGATGGAGTAACATCTGGCTTCAGCTGCTGCTGGGTATAATCAGGATACACAGGGTTTCAAAGCAGATTTATTTGTCAAGCTTCTGTTCGTCTTTAGAGCTGCGAGTGGCGAACTAGCTGGACAAGTGATCCTTGATCCTATTGTTATATTGCTGTATGTCTGTCTGTGTCTTTTCCTATAAGAAATTCAACATACCAGGGGATGTTATTTGAAAATCGTGCAAACAAACAGAAGCAATGGAGTCATAGAGCAGCGCCTGTGCGTTTGGTTCGGAGTCTGGTGTGTTATGGTGGGCGAAAATAGAAACGCCGCAAGGGTCACTGAGAGGTGAGTGTGAGAGACTGAAGACTACAGACTGAAGACTACAGGAGGAGACATGTTGTTGAAAAGTGTGTGTGTGTGTGTGTGTGTGTGTGTGGAGGAATCAAAGGACAAGAAAAATATCAGAATGGCAGCAATTTAGTGTTTTTCTAAGACGCCGGGCGGGAGTGGAAAGTTGAGGAAAGATACAATTGTTGACAAAAACCGAAATCAGTTCAAGGCCGGGTAAGTGTGTGAGTGTTTCTGTCTGTGCTGCACACACACACACACACACGTCACTTGTTGCAGGTGCGTATATGTAGCGTCGTTAATTTTATGCTAAAGTAGCACTCATCAACTCTTCAGGAAATTGGTGTGTGTGTTTGTGTGTGTGTGTGTGTGCGTGCGCGTGTGTCTGTGCGTGCACCAAGCTTCTTCACACTGAGAATTTCATTAGCCTCCATTAAACTACATCAGCACTAATAGATGACTGTCATCGGCGTTACTGACAAGCAAGCTATGATTCACTCTCTGTTGCTGCTCCCTGATAAGCATGACTGGCTTTGATATTGTTTATTAAAGTTCTTTTTTTTTTATCATATATTAATTATATATTACTTCTGTTATTTACGACTGAGGAAAGGTCTTTAACTGTCACTCCATCGTGCAGCTCAGAGTACAGCCTGTCCTTGTCTGTCAAACCAAATTTATGACCCAAAACTCATGTAGTGGTTTTGTCAGTTCAACCCTGAAGGTGATGTTATGGTGCGAAATCAGATTGTGACTGAGATCACGGATGCTGTCTTGAGGGAATATTGCAGATGCTATAAGCTATGATTATAGACATTTCACTCTTTGCCAAGGAGCCAGTTGAGGTCACAAACTCGCTCAGTCACTCTGTGCAGCCTGCATCATTGTACTAAAGCTCTCTGTATACACAGGTTCTCAAATACTTTTATATCTATACTATGTCATGATATCTACAGGGTCTCTGCGGGGTCTTAAAATGTCTAAAATTCACCTAAAATCTCATAAAATGTCTTAAATACGATTTTGAAAGGTCTTAAAAATGCATTAAAGGGGGGGTATTATGCTTTTTCCAGATATATTGTACCACTCTATGGCATACTCCAATGACTATGTTACCTTACGCTGATCTGTAAATGCTGTAAATAAAAAAAAACAACCTTTGTTAAATTTGCCCTCGCATCATGGCCGTTCTGAACGCCTCGATATTGGACCGAGCCTTTCAGACACTCCCCCTTCAGCACGCTGTCCACGACGCCATCACAACACTGCTTCTCCATGCCGTATTGACAACTTTCGCTGCGTTGTTTTGGAAAAAAAGTTATTTTTTATCACGTTTGAGCGATGGCGACACAAGATGCTGTACAGCCTGACCCGGAAAGTGCATTTTCTGATGAACCGGAGAGAATTGGGGGGCTCTTACAGGACGTGTCTGCACGGTAAGACCAAAAAGAGGGCAATCTTCCTTACATCCAAAGATGCATTTCTTCCACGAAGGCATTTTGTGAAATGTTCTCTGAAAAGTAATCAGAAACGGGAGCTCCACGACGCGCAGTCCACCAGGTGTTTGCTAATTGCTGCTACCGCTGTGTGTTTGTTTACGTGGGGGAGGGGAGCTCTGCTGAGACGGGAGCAGTGGTTGGTGGCTCGGCAGGTGACGAAAGGTCGGGGGCATTTCTAGGAGGAATGGGCGTACCTAGGAGGAATGAGGCATAACAGCTTCCACAATGGCTGCCATGAGAGTTTCTAAAGATTACTCAAACATACGTGAATGGGCTAAAGAAACACTTCAGGCATGTTTTTAATGAGGGAATGACATAATAACATGATATAAAGCTTGAAAAAGTCAATTTTGCATAATACCCCCCCTTTAATACAAACAGCAGGATATCAATGTTCTGTGAAATAGAAAATTATTTAATGGTAGTATTAAAAAGTTGAGGTATTCTTGCACAAAAACATAAACAGCAAATTGCACAAACACAAGATTTACATTTGAAACTTAACATGAAAACAAATTACTTAATTACACTCACACATTTTTACACATAAGGCTGTTTACTGTTACGCAAGTGCCCCCTTGTGGTGAAGGTGCACAGCTGAGCACATTAAACGTAAAGTATGAAACTTTTTTTTATATACAGTCCATAGTCATATATAGACCCTATTCTCGTGACGTCATGCATACATTATTGGCTTAGCCAAATGTAAACATTGCCATTGTGGACTTAAAACAAAGTGCTGTCTTATCTAGCTGCAGAACATTGTTACTGTTTTAGCACAATAGAAACCCACAATGACTCAATTGTGCAGCATTTGGTTGTACAAACAGCCAAGCAAAGAATCCTGAGCTGTCGTTTTATAGATTCCCGAGGGATCCAGGATGAAGAGGCAAATGGGCTATTAGACATGTAGAGTATGCAGAGAAAGTAGTTCCATAAAACTGGGCGAAGATGCATTTTGAGATCGAGTTGCGAAGTAATGCCAAAATAGTTATTTACAACCATAACTAACCAGCGGCTGACCTGTAATTAACATCTCTGACAGAGCCACTAAACTGAGTTCCTTTCCTTAATGAGAGAAAACCATGTGGTTTAGTTTTCAACACAACACACCCACAGACTCATAAATGCATAAACGCATATTATATTGTATTCCAGTACTCAACGCAGTTAACAAACGTACGAATGCCCGAGTTAGGCAAGCAGGTTTTGCATAGAGTGTCACATCTGCTCATCACTCACAGACTAACTAACCTGTGGATCCTTGAGACGTGTCGGGTCAGGAGAAAGATAAAATCGAACTCCATCTGCAGCTCCAGGCAACGTCAGACCACGGACCAGCAGCACAAACAGCATCATGTAGGGA
>OOFC01050896.1:96809-108158 GCA_900323345.1 Pseudochromis fuscus | reverse complement strand
GCGTCAGAGGCCGCGGAGGGGAAACACCGCCGTTCACCGAGCCCGCACGCGCACGTAGTCTCACGTATTTAAAACTTACCGGTCGCCGTTCATGCCATTCACGTTCGTCCCCTCCGTTCACCGCGGTGGTCCTGGGTGCAAACTAGCCTGCTGTAAAATCATCTTCCCTCCACAAGTTTCACGTCAAACAAACTTTTCTTCAGTATTCACCTCCCAGTCACGTCCATCCGCTGCCAAACCGAGTGCCGCATTCACTTCCTGTTTATATTGCGTCATGTGACGTCCTCGTGTGACGTCACTGCAATTAACTGATTTTGACAGTAACTTAATTTTATTATTTTTTCCGAAGAATTCTGAAGCGCAGGAGTATAGTTAATGGTTACGTTGTATTTTCCTGCAAATAATGAAATAATTGTATTAAATAATAAATTGTAATGAGAAATTATGTTTTGAAGGAGAATGCATTTTATTTATGTGTTCTGATTCTCTGTTCTGATCGCTTTCTTTAGTTTCTCACACCACTTAGGTGACTTTGGTTTGCTGTCTCTACCTTCTGCACCATCTGTGTACTTTTCACTACCCCTACCCAAACCAGGGTCTGTATCCCATCCCCTCTCATCTCTACCTTCTGTACTTCCACCCCCTACCTGAACTAGGGTTTGTATCCCCTTCCCACTTTTACTGGTGCAGCTGGTGTGAGGCTGGGGCGACACAGGTGTTCATAGTGCATAGTGAGAAGTTGGTTCCCTCAGACAAAAGTACATGAAACGAATAAATGTTCACTTTAACACCGGTCTTCTCTCTCCTGTAGTCTTTCTTTGTCCTCTCTGTCCTCTTCTCTTCAGGTCTCTGCAGGTCTCTGCAGGTCTCTGGAGCTGCCTGCTCCTGAGCGACGGAGCTTCGTGGATCTGGGGCCTGACTGACCGATCCATCCTGTTCTGACTTGATGATCAGGATCTCTTGTCTCTTCTCTAAATCTTTTGTCCCTCTTTCTCTCCCTGTCCTTTTGTCTCTGCCTGTCTCCCCGGTCGCCGTGGCAGCGGGGCCCCCCAGTGAGTCTGCTGGAGGTTTCTTCTTGTTAGAAGGGGGTTTTTCCTTCCCACAGTTGCCAAGGGCCAATTGCCAAAGTGCTTGCTACTGGGGGGACCGACCGTGGGTTCCTTTTCACACTGTAAAGTGTTGCAGTTAAAGGGCCCTAATTAAGTGACTGATTCTTTTTATTACTGTAAAGCATCTTTGAACATTTGTAAAAGCACTCATGAAGTTAATTACTTGGAGGGAGGGGCTCTGATTGTTTAAAAGAAGGCTGCCATCCTCAATTCAGGCAGTGTTGGTCTGAGCATGTTGCAGCAGAGGCAAATGTGGTGTAGTATTTTTGGTTGTTGATGTAAATATTGTACAAAGGACTTTGTTTTCTAAGCACCTATCTTGCACTTTTTGGGACGTTGTGGTGTATAATAAACAGCTGCACACCATCTACCCATGGACTACGCCATCATTATTACAAATCACAAAGAACTGCCTCACAGTGATGGAGTAGGAGGCAGTCTAAGCATATTTATTTCAACGCCTTTTCCAAATCTCACACATTTCTTACATTTATGTATTAAACTTCCTATTTAATGCAGGCTACATGTTTAAAGAATATATCTAAAGAATACAATGTAATGAATATCCATGGATAAGTAATTACTTAAGTAACCAATCAATTATCTTATTAATCAATGTAATAACATTAATGAGTGTAACCTGGATTTATAATCATTGCCCCAAACTTCTGCACAGTAAGTGAGATATGGAAGAACTAGTGAAGAGGACTGAATGTGGAGTTGTCTGTGATCCAAACACTTTTTTCCATGTTTAAAATGAGATTTCCAACTAACTTGATCATCTATTATTACCCAGAGAATTCTGATTTATTTTACTTTTTCATTATCAATGTCATCCAACAAAACCTCTACCTGCACATCAGCTCTCCAGTTAACAAAAAAACATTATTTCTTGTCTTACTGATGGTAATTTGCTAACAGTAAACCATTATTTTATTTTGCTCAATTCTGTCTTGACATCAAGCATTAGTGTTTGTTAATCTGTACTGGAGCAATCAATGTTTAAATATAATAGGGTAGAATATTGAACTAGAAAGTAGCCTGTGAGCACAAACCTCCAGCCCAACATACTAATGCAACAGATTGAAAACTTTTTGCCCTCTTGTGATGAAATAGTAACTCTATCTTGTAAAATATTTGCCCATTTTAACAGTGAGGGATTTTTCAGAGTTTTATTCAGACAGAAAAAAAAAATCACTGAAATCTGTTCAGTAGTTTTTTCCCATATGACCCCCACAGATGGACAGACAGACAGATGTACAAATGCACATGAAAACATATCCTTTGTAAATATTTAACCCATCATAACAAATACCAGTTCTTTTATTTTTTGTTTCTACTCTGTCTGATTTTTTTTTTCATGTTGCTAACAGACAGATGGACAGACAAACACATGGCCAAAACAAAAACCTCCTTGGCAGAGGTAAAAATAACAATCACATGTAAAGCCATTAATGTTCATTCAAATAAACTCTTTAAAAAAAAAAATCCAAAAATCTGGAAATGTTGGAGTTATTGAAGTACAGTTACTTCAACAGAAAGACAAATGAAATGAAAAACTCACATTCCACACAGTGTCATTGTTTAACCAGATGCTGAGTGTGGCAGTAGCTTTCTTCACCTGTTATATCCCAGCAGTTGCTTGAAGCCTTACTTGAGTGAGATTAACAGATTACTTACAAGAGTTCTCCAGAGAAAGAGGAACGTGCAGCGTCTCCCAGAACAGAAAGAGATGACACAGGAAGAGGTACTATGGCGCTCATTATGGGTGTTTTAGGTGCTCATTATTAAGACAAAGCACCTCCTCATACAAATGAAAATACACTAACACTGTATGATTTTTTTTTTTTTACAGTCGCTGTCTTACAGTTTTGGAATGAATGGGCTATGACCCTGTGAATCATTTGTAATTTGCACAACTTTTCTCTGTGGTTGTTTTTTTTTGGGAGGGTTATAAATAGTCTCTCAACCTTCACATTTACTGTATTCAGCATAACACATTCATAAGGACCACACTGCAAAGACATTGATTTAAATCCTTAGAAACCAGAGGAATCAAATAATGGATTGAAAAATGTGGCAAATGTAGAAAGAACAGGCAAGGCTAACACAGAAAACAGTCATTTTTCACTGCTCTTTCAATACATACTGCTGAGCCCCAGTAGTGTTGTTTTACAGTAACAATATTTATTAAATGGCCTTCTCCTCAAGGGATGTTTTTTTTGGCAGAAAACAGCCTTTTTACACTGCATTTTTATACACATTTACATTCATTAAGTAAGAGGAAGGCAGTCTGAAAATTGAAATATGTATCAGTTGGTTTGGCTTGGTTTCAACATAGGACTACATAGAAATGATCAAACATGATGAACAAATCAGCTCATGTCTTGACAGCTTTGTATAGTATCCTTTGTTCTTTCAATAGACCTCATGAACAATTCTTCTTAATTACCTTCACATGTCACTGTTCAGAAAGTTCAGAATAAATGAAAGTATGCTCTCTAAATGGCCATTTACATGGTACAAATCAAGGACCAAAGAGCTCTTTGCTTCTAGCAATGATGATTATTCACAGAAGCAAAGGCAATTCAGGCTGTGTGAAGATGTTAAGGGGACATTACCGGTCCGAGACATGGCACAGCAAGGGACCAGTGTAACACAAAAGTGCTCTTTATTTGTTTTAACCTCTCTGTGCTTGTTTTAAATAGGTCAGACTCATCAGTATTTCACTAGAATAACTGCAAATCAAAAACTGATTGAACAGTTTGAATTAATAATGGCTATCTGAACATACATTAATTTGAAGGTATCATATCTGGCAATGTATGCATGTTCTAAATAATGAAGTCTTTTTCATCTTTGTCATACAATCAAATGTGAGCTTCTCCCTCCTTTAAATGAACAAAGAGTAGAAAAGCTTTTGTGTAAGTCAACTGGTTAATTTTATACTGGGCGTGCACTGTAACTGCTTCTCTTATGACAACTGCAATTAATTAGCTTCATATTTATTTTCTTTACCATCATGGTTTACATTGAACTGGTTACAGCCCCACTCCCAGACGAACATCTCTCTCACGGTGATATCCGGCATTGTTAGATGGTGACTGTTGGAGGTTAAGTTGTATATACAGTGCTTCGGATTTATTCCTATGTGGTAGAAACTTTAGTTTTTTTCAAATGCGGATTTCCTGTCAAAAGATTCATGTGAAAATACAGTTTGTATTTAGATCCTAAAATCCCCTCATGGAAATGATGTTGCACATAGACCTTGAGGACATCTGACAGCTGCAGAGGATACAGCGATGGTATGAGGGTTTCCTCTCAACAGTCTTTGTTTGAAAGGAAAGTGCTGGACCTGCAGCACTTTACTGAATGTCACATAGTTTCTATGCATCCTGGGGAACGGAACCAGAAGGAAATAGGTTTCCAATGCCTTTATTTTATAGTAACTGGTCATATCAGCATAGTGCAACCAGTTTAAGATCTTCTACTAATGTGTTCTGATGCTTTTTGCAAATGGTAGCTCAGATAGCTTGTGAAGTGTTCTGTTGTTGTTTGTTCTGTTTTATGTAGATGAATAATACACCAAAACCCCCCTTTTTATACTAGTTGATGACTTGTAGATACACACAAGAAAAGTTTATCATTTAGTTTGGTCAACAAACTACAAGTATTTTAAACAATTACTGTCTTACTTAACTGCATAGTCTATTACACATCATCACATCAGTTTTGACATTTTAAAATGTCTTGTTTTATGTCACCAACAGTTTCAAACTCCAAAAATATTCAGTCTATAAAAATATATAACAGAGAAAGATGTTTTTCTCACACTGGGGATTGATTGCATGGACTTATAAAATGCAAGAAGCTACATAATTCAATATTCACAGTTTTTTTTCTTCCATTGTCTTCCTTTGCACATCCATCATCCATCCTACCCTGTTCAGGGTGGCAGAGGACTGAAACATATCGCAGCGTGCATGGAGGAAGAGTTCATGTACAGACTGTGCATGTTGTTTCTCACATGTATAACACACACTGAAAAAGACTCTCATACTTATTCTCCTATGTGCACCTACTGGCATTGGTAATTTAATTCACCTTATATGGAAATGCTCCAATATGTAATTTCCAGGTCAAAAAAAAAATACAATTATGTGTTATTTGTAGCCAAAATAATACAATAAAAATGCAAAGCCAATGCGATCCAAGAGTAAAGTATACATACATTTATAGTGGAGTTGTTTGTAGTGATTTTTTAAAATACGTAAATGCCTCATGAGCTTGTCGAGCATGTGCAGGGAACAGATCCATCAGGATAACACTGACTTGGACCAATTTTTCTCCACTGTTTAGCTGCAGTTAAACCTAAAACGCTATTCTAAGATGACAGACATTACAAAAATATTGCTCAACTTTACCATGTTAGCATGCTGATGCTACCATTTCCTCAATACACAGTTTCACAGAGCTGCTTGCTTGGCTATGGGCGGTCTTATTCCTAACTTGACAAATTTGTAGAAAGATTAATCCAAAGTCTGCTAGGTCCTATGTGTACTGTAACTAAATTCAATTTTTCAGTCTTCATAAATGAAAGCAGAGGACTTCTTCCCACCTGAGAGAATTTCTCTGAGGGCTTAAATGAAGACTAGGATATCTGGGATTAATCTGAATAAGACTCCTGCTCTTTTGCGTCAAGGTGAATTAGACATGTAATTAGAATAACTCGATGGAGGTATACCAGGCATGTTCATCTGGGAGACCATGGAAAGCACTCAGAACATGCTGCATGGATTGTACAGTAAGTAATGCACCAGGGAGTACTAAATGATGTGGATGGGAGAAAAGCACACTAGGATCTGCGCCTACAGTAAACTAGATAAACTGATACGAGCAAAGAACACATTAGATGACACGAGGAACAATAAAATAATATATTTGCTTGAGCATGACTTTTAATATTTGATTCTGGTGTATTTTCAGCAACTTAGTAATATCGCTCGTCTTAAGATTCCTAACTTTACACTTCAGAGTATGACTTTGCCATGAATCCGCTTTTCAACAGCAAAGCAACTTTATTTTTTTTCTAATCG
This sequence comes from Pseudochromis fuscus, assembly GCA_900323345.1. Taxonomy (NCBI): domain Eukaryota; kingdom Metazoa; phylum Chordata; class Actinopteri; family Pseudochromidae; genus Pseudochromis; species Pseudochromis fuscus. The sequence continues at coordinate 101,953 of OOFC01050896.1, read as the reverse complement.
CTACATCTTCTCCCCGAGGACATTACTCTTACTCGTTTTCATCTCCATTTTCTGGGAAATGAGCACTACCAGTTCATCGTCATATTTACCAAACCCTCTTGGGTGCTACAAATCTCTCGGGAGCTGGGAGTGGATTGAAAAGGACGTGCTGAATCAAATGTGAATTTAAATGTGAGGTGTACTCATGCATAAACTTGACAAAGTGGCATTTACCAATATTAATTCTGAAGTGCAAAAGACTAAAATAAGCACTAAATACAGTCCTTGGAAGAAAACACTGATTATCCTTTAAGTCTCACAATTAGAGAGAAGATTTAAGTTTGTATAAAGCAAATTTGTACTCAGGCACACACCAAAAAAAATGTGTCTAGCTTCTTTGAGATATACCAATTCCCTTGTCACTGGCGAAGCAGAAATGATAATTAATTGATGGAACATTAATCCGAACATATTTTGATCACTGATTAATAATTTAAGTGAAAAATGTTCAAGCAAAAATCCACAAACATACCAGCAAGTTTCCAGTTCCACCACATCAGCTGTGACGATTTTTCATCTTTTGGTTTTATTTTATGCAGTGGTGCACTGAAACTCCCCAGATTATGGACTTCAAGATGTAACTGTAATTATTTAATAAAAAATATTCAACTCATGATATACATCAAGGTGTGTTATAAGCTTTGTAAAGAGAAAATAACATTGCCTTCCACACAATCAGGATACTGGGGATCACTATAACATATTCTACCTCTTTAACATCCTCAGAGTGCTGTTTGAGTTTGATGCATATAATGGATAGAGATAAGCAAACTATGTTGATGATCTGCTAACAATATTACATGTCTAGTTCTGTGATATTGTTGATGGGAAGCATGGACCACGGAGCACATCTAAATGTGGTGGGGCCCACTCCCTGTGAGTTCATAAACACACCTTGCGTGCACACAAACACGAGGAAAAAAAACACAATCCTAAAAAGCAGCCAGTTGACTTACTGTTGTTACAGTGATACAGAAATCCTGCTACTAGAAGTGGTCTCATACAATAAATTGTAATATGAATGTTAAACTCACCACTGCTTCTTAATTGCTGCCACACAACAGTCTCCTTTGGTCATTAAACTGAGTGAAGTCTCTACCAATCTCCATGTCTCTCTATTTTGGAAAATATTATTTAACCCTTTAACACTGAGCGTATCCCCGGTGATACAGAGTGACTATTATGGCAGTAATGTAGGGGAATGGAGTCATGCTGTGACATTCAGTGTTCCGTATATTACGTACATTACGGTAGTGTACGGAAGCTCCTCAGTCGGCTTTCAGAATCAGCTGGTATCAAGTGCCGAGGATATTAGGGTGATTAGATTGACACATCACTTTCCGTCAGCAGCTTAATTTTCGAGGTACAAGGGTTAATGCTTTCTATGTGATTTATTTACCTGGTGTTTTTTCCCAAGTAAATTTTTTACTTCCCTTATTTTTTACTTTTTTGGTACATTTTTGGTTGGACCCCTACCGGTCCTAGGTACCACAGTCCATGGTGGCAAGTGAACAGTTGGTTCTCATTAGGACCTATGCAACTTGCAGTGCAGTATTTAAGCTGTTGTGAACATCAAGATGTGACATTGTAAGACCCCCATAGCCCTCCGAGCATAGGTGAGGTTGGGGCATTGATCTCTCAGTCAGAAAATACCACACCAATCAGCAACAACATTAAAATCCTTTGCAGGTGAAGTGAGAAATATTGATTATCTTGTTGTAAGGGTACCTGCAAAGGGGTGGGATATATTATGCAGCAGATTAACAGTCAGTGCTCGAAGTGATGTGTTGGAAGCATGAAAATTGGGAAAATCTAAGGATCTGGGGAACTTTGATGAGGTTCAAACAGTGACAGGGAATCTCCACAACAGCCCTGTGGTCTTGTGGGATATTTCCAGTACTAAATAGTTAGTACTTACCTAAAGCAGTCCAAAGAAACTCACAGAATAGCTACTGTGGCACCATTATTCTTACAGTAGACCTTAATACTGGATATGATAGAAACATTTCAGAACACACAGAGCATCATGTCATCACAATGTATGGAGATGTGTAGCTGCAGACCGATCAAAGTGTCTCTGCTGACCTCTATTTCATGACAAAAGCATTTACAATGGACAAGTGTGCATCAGAACTGGATACAAGTTAGACCTAAAAGCTTACATATCCTCCTCTGGTCTAGTTTCGGCTACGTTTCACCATGCAACTAAAATTTGCCTTTGGAGTGGAAAGAAAACAAAGGTTGTACAAGTCTGTCTGTGACTGCTGCATTTAGGGAAAGAGTCAGTGCTTAGGATCAATCCATTGTGTGAAGTATTTGAAGCAGCTTCTAGCTGAGTGCTGTCTTTAACTAGTAGTTAGAGTGGAAGTAAAGTAGGACTGCGCTGTGTGGGTGTACATGACAGATAGAGAGAGAAGGCACAACTATATTATTTTTCAGTCATTTTTTCACCACGACCCTTGCTGGGTATTGTGTGGCCTGCCTGTAAAGTGCAGAATTATTATTCCTTTAGTCACTGAAACAGAAAGTGATTTAATGGTCGAGAACTGAGCTGAAAGTACAGAACAAGTTTAATGAAAAAGTTATGATATAAAGGACTGAATGTTAAGAAAATGAAAGGTTTGAGGTAAACGAACATGGCATGTGCGTTTGACATTGACGATAATCTTCACTGATGCTATAGGTTGGTGTTCTTAAAGACCCACACGCATCTTTCTAAATTCATGCAATCCTACTTTAATTAAGGCTGAGACTTGACTTTAATACTGCATTCATTGTTTCAACTAAGTTTGAATGTGCCGAGGCTGTACCTTTTTAGAGTGCCATATTTTTTCACTCTGTGTTGAAGCTAAAGTGTCATTTGATTGCTTTTGTGCTTTTTCATGCACCAAACCTCTGCCTGTATTTTTCACAAAGGTTGATGTGACATCTCCCTGTCGGGTGGCTGATGTGGGTTGAATAGTGTATAATTCGTCTGATAAACAATACATTACTCCCTCTCTTCACCATCCAGGTGGGAATTGAGTTTGAAGACCTTGTTTCATTGTTTCTTAATTTAGTCATTTTTTTTTCCCAGCTGGTAAAGCATCTGGTGATAAGCATGTACATTTGTACACGTCATTAAATTTCAAGCACCTGTTATCAAAATTTGTGAATGTCCCCACTCATTTTCTCAGCATGTATTACCTCTAAAAGTAACCAAAGTTTCTAAAGTGCGTGGTCATGCCTTCCTTCTCCTATTTGCACATGCTCAGGGTTGAGTGGATGAAAACCTGAGCTGGAGAGCAGCCAAGTCGTGGCAAACACATTAGATAGTTGTAAGCACAAAGTAAGGTCATGCTCAAACTTAAGTGGCCAAGACTGTGAACCTGTGCCCTGCTCACTGGAGAGGTTAATAGGGATTAACAAAGAATAGCTCTCTGGGGAGACACTGTTGTGTTGCCTGTCTATAAAGGCAAGCACAGACCAGACATACTGTGGCACCTGCAATAGGCAAAAGGACATTGTAGTTTCTCTTGTTTTATATAGTGCTTCTCATAGCTGCATTTGTCTGCGTTCATATATCCTGTTGTAAGTGCATCAGTCTGGGCGTGAGTGTGGAGAGATATTGTAGCATGGGCACAGTGGACTGGGTCAGCAATCTCCCCCCAAGGCTTAGCTAATGAATAGATAGAGCTGTTATCATAATTGTGATAAAAGCAGGGCAGAGCCACTATATCAATACAGAAACAGACTGTTTAATTACTTATAAAAGCTTGATGATTTAAATAAAAAAAAGGACTTGGTGTATTCAGGACTGCTTAAAACTTAAGGAGACACAAGGGAAGTAACTTTACAAAATAAAACAGGAAGTAACAGAAAACACACACCAGGAAAGACAGACTGTGAAACATGGGAGAGAATAAGGAAAACTCAAAAACACAGTTGAACTAAGTAACAAAGGTACAACTAAGAAACAGATGAAACCAAGCAACAAAGTACAACAATAAATAAAAAAACATAAAAAACACAAGTGATCATAACATGTAGAGTCCATCATATTAGAGTATATTACGAAACAAAGATATTGTTTTAAAATGCAAAAAGGAGGGAGGAAATCCTGTACTTACACCATGCAGTCTATACAGTGTTTGCAAACAATGTGGAGGTAGCATTCCTGTCGCATCGATGTATGGTGCTAGTTGCGCTGAAGCGTCAGGGACTCGCTCATGCGGCCAAGACTCCGCGATGATCAGCGCACAGCAGTCGCAGACAAGTGAGTGACCAGCAAGGACTGATTCCAAGTCATTGATTTTCTTGAAGAGTGATATTGCATTCGACAGGAAGATGTTGGGGAGCGGTAGCTTGAATGGTTGCCTTCTTAGCCTGGCTAGCAAGTCTGCTCGACACCCCCTCCTCTGCTTGCGCTCCCTGCACCGCCGGCTTTGCTTGACAGAGCTGAGGATAATCCAGGAAACCTCCGGGGGTCTCGCTATTGCTGGCGGGATGTTATGATTTCTCCGAAACTCACCTGTAACTGTTTGCTGGCAGCTTTCTCCAGTATTCTGAAGCTCAATGTGACTATAAATGTCTAGTGTCGCAGTGATGGCTTTGACACACTAAACATACCGTATTTTCCAGACTAGTGAGCACACCTGTCTATAAGCCGCTATTGAATTTATTCGAACAGTTTCATGTGGTCCACTCTGATAGGGTCTGATGCGACGACGCTAAATGTATCGGCGGCACAGAGCTTGCTAGTTTGTAAAAAGCCAACGAGCTTTGTGCTGCCGATACATGAGCCACACCGGTGTTTAAGTTCAAAGCATCGGAAAAAAGTTGCGGCTTGTAGTCCGGAAAATACGGTACTTGACACACAACATGAAAGCACCAAAACAGAGAGGCAAAAGCCACTGTGACCGTGTGTGCCACCATATCTGTGGACTTAGTCACCAATGTGGCAGCAGTGGCTCAGTGGGTGGGGATATGGGTTGGGAACGGGAGGATCGCCAGTTCAAGTCTGAATGAAGCATGGATTGTGGACTGGTGGCTGGAGAGGCACCAGTCTACCTCCAGAGCACTGCCGAGGTAAGTTTGAGCAAGGCAACGACCCCCCCCCCCCCCCC
>OOFC01050896.1:66819-96789 GCA_900323345.1 Pseudochromis fuscus | reverse complement strand
CCCCCCCCCGGTGGCTCAAGGTGCACCGTAGAATGGCGGCACTTTTGTTTACGTTCCTCTCCACGCATGTGTGTGTGCTGTACTTTGTGTTGCATGAACAACAATGTTAATGAAGCTGCTTTCTTTGAATGTGATACACACTGGGCAGCATCCTTGGGTTCAAGGATCAGACCCACCTCCTCACTCCTCCCTTCATATCCATATATGGTCACTTATGGCTCCAAAGAAACAACATTCAAATGCCAGACTCCTTGCTTCAAAATGCAACTCCCCAAACCCCTGGTGACGTCACAGTGACTACATCCAGCTCTGATACACAGTCTGTGATACAAACCCTGTAAAAGTCCAGTTGATGATGTAGCTCTTAATAATAAGTCTCCATTTCACCTCCTCTGACTTACTTTCTTGATTCTCTTTTCTCATCTACTTTTTCCTTCTCTCCTCATGCTACCATTTCATCATTATTTCTGTTGCCAGTGATTTGTTTTTCTTTCCTCCTCCTCTTTTACCGCTCATTATTACCCTCCTTTCTGTTCAGTCTCAGCACATAAGTTCCCTCTCCTCCAACTCTCCCAATTCTTCCATCATTTACTTTTGCCTACCTCTCACCTATCACTCCCGCCTCCCACCATACTTCATCATTCCATCTTTGTACTGGTGCAGCTGCAAAAATGAGACTTGGCTGTGACTAATCTGCTGGCAGAGCCTCCGAGGGCCCCTTGTGGTGGTGCCTCTTCACAGAGGACACATGTGATTGATTGAACCTGGGGAAAACTTTGTCAGGCTGGCCATCATGACTGGATCTCTTGCCTGATAATAAATTCCCTCCTCCCTGGTACTATGGGGAGGCACGAGTGTCATATGATGCATTTTCAAGACGCATTGTGCCCGAGGCTATTATAGTTGATCCACGTTATCAGATTCTACTTTCTCCTGTACATACAGTCTCACTCTCTTTCTGCTCCCCACGCCTCCATGTTCCTGACCCTAAGCTAGCCGACACATTTTTTATGTGCAGTAAGCGTTTGAACAGGATTGAATGTGACAGAAAAATTGGGCAATGTGTGCCAGCGTGTGTTATTGTGAATGTGGGCATTAGTCTTTCAAATATGTGTGTATTTTTGTGTCCGGGAGTGTAACCAATCATTCCAATAACATTTCTTGGTGCTTAGCCCAGTGTGCATATCAGATGAGGGCCGCGGAGAGAGAGCGGGGGAATTACTTTTATCGGCAAAGTGTCATGACAAATTGATTTTCTCACTTAAATCCCAGACAGTGGACAAGACGTACCAGGTTGACTGTTTCTCTCCCTAAATGGCCCATTTTCCCTTTTCCTTCACAGATCAACGCCATCGAGTCATTAAGAGGTAGACCCCAGCGCCAAAACCAAAAGGGGCTACCATGCCAATTGTCTCTCCCCGTCCTCCCCTCTCTATCCCACACATGTTCATTTATCAAGCTGGCTACTGATGGCTTTGGAGCAGAAGTCCATGTGTTCTATCACAGGCTCAGTCACCCGTTGAAAACACTCTGAGGTCTGTTTGTCATTGAGGCTGCTGGGTTCTTAGAGAGGTTAACACATGAGCTTGAACACACAAGTCCCCATATACACACTTCAATAAAGGTTACACCACAGCACAAATAAGGCAAAATGATTGTATGAACACTGCTATTGTTGCTGAAATGTGTGCTGGTGAGTTCGCAGAAACCTCAACAACAAAAAAAAGATACATATAGATCTGTAAAGTGTTTTCAAGTAGATTGTATTGTACTAGAATAAGGAGACATTAACAGTGCTGTGCTGCACATAGATCCCACTTCTCGGTAGAAATCCAAGGTGATCCTCCATTTATTACTTTCATTCAGTGCAAAGACAAAGTTTTTTTTTTTTTTAAAGATTATCGGCAGAATCATCACACACTATATTTCATCAGAATATGTCCATAATCTATTTCAACATTCATACTCAAAAATGGCACGTCAAGGCTACTCTACCTTAATTGCTGTGTCTTTGTTTTAATGTGTAGTGTGATTTTTTTTGTGTGCTGCCCTTCAGTCCTTGCACTTGATTAAATGCATTAAAAAAACAACCATGTTCCCCAGTTTTCTCCTGGGTTCTGAAATCTACAGCATATTGACGTATTTCTCTCTGAGGCCGCCGTTCCCAAGGCTGAATCACACAACTCCGACCTATGAGATTACAAACCTTTCAAATTCACTCACCAGTTTGGTGTGTGATGAAAAACAAAATGGTTATTTTTTAATGACCTTACTTACATCAATTTGGGCCTCCAATTATACATACATACTGTAAAAAAATTACAAACTATGAAAATATTTGTTCAGAATAAAATACATTATTTGTGCTTTGCCACACAGTTGTAATTATTACATGTGTGGCTGTATAATTTATGCAAACTCCGGCAATTACTACTTGGTGCACATTGCATGCAGGTCTCATGGTAATTTGTGGGAAGTCATCTGCAAAAGTCTGCTTTTGTAAATCATCAATAATTTAACGAAACAGAAAGACACATTCAAAGGTCTCATCAAGCGTATTTAATTGAAATAAGACCTGTCAGAGTCAGTATATTTTGAAGTTTTTGCTCTATGCTCTCAATATTTTGTGTGTGCGCTAATTCTAAACTTGGCCTTTGGTGGTGTATTTAAGCAGATATAGTACAAAGTAGTTTTTGTGTTTTTTTTACCAAGAGGATTATAGGACCTTTGTAGAAGTTCCTCTCTAAGATGTGAGGATTCATTATTAAAATAAAGTGTAAACAGTGCCTCAGGTGTTTCATTTTATTTCAAAAACACTGCCAGATAAAGAGAAATAACTACTCATGGGCAATTTTCCTAAGTGTAATGAACCATGGCAAAGTTCAATAAGTCACGGATATAGAGGCCCGACTGACCTGTATATGTCCCTTGGTAACTATAATGTGCTAGTAATAACACCAATGTTTCCTTGACGGATCATAGTCCTACTTGTTTCACAGATCCCACACTTTAAGCTGCCCATTATCACCATATCCTTCAACACAGTAACAGTAATTACAACGATGCTAGTGAGACTCATTTACCTCCCCGTCTCGGATGACCCAAAATCACACACAACACACAGTAAAAGCGTTACTCCTTTGTATTAACAATGCAGTTATATCTCATTTGTACACTGAACACATGGCTTAGTGTGGTTATACATTTAACCTCAGTGAAGCAACAGCAACTGAAGCCTGCCATGAATTACACACCAATAAGTGGCTTCTTCAGTGGGACACACATTAAATCGTGTTCACAATTCTTTGACACAGTCTCTACATACATCTGTGAAAGAAATTTGTCAAGGCATGTTTGGAAAAACATGAGGCACAGACTCTATCAGAGGCAGGGAAAAGGGGCATTTGATTGGGTTGTCATCTCTGCTCTCTGTGTTACAGCTTTGCTCTGGAGAGACATGCAGAATAAATTGAGGGGTAAATGTGATGCTACAAGGAAAACATCTATGCCTTTAGAATCAAATGTCATGCGCTTGAAATTGCTGGTAGCCAATGGTTGGCTGTCTAGTGACTAAGCATGCTGCATTTCTCAAAATCATCTCAGATGGAGTTTCATCATAGAAGGGCGGATTGGTTTGAAATTGACATGCTGCCAAACAAGAAAAAAAAAAAAAACCCTGAATTGCTGCATATTATTTCCTTTACATGCTGTGCCAGCCAAGACTCGAGAGTTTACATTTGAGCACAAGAGGACTTGACTACTAGTAAATGCTTCTGTCAAAAATACAAAAGCTTCATTACAGTACATGCCACAATATATATCTGTGTAGTTTTAGATCACATAAAAAAAGAGAAAGTTGTAAACTATTGGTTATATACCGTATTTTCCGGACTATAAGCCGCTACTTTTTTCCGACGCTTTGAACCCTGCGGCTTAAACACCAATATAGCTCATGTATCGGCAGCATGAAGCTCGTTGGCTTTTTACAAGCTAGCAAGCTCCGTGCCGCCGATATATTTAGCCTTGTCACATCAGACCCGGTCAGAGTGGACCTCATGAAACTGTTCGAATAAATTCAATAGCGGCTTACAGACAGTTGCGCTCAATAGTCTGGAAAATACGGCATGTAAGAAAAGCACGGATTAGAAAAAGGATGATTTCACTGTAGCACAGATGCCTTTAACAGTTCATATCAGAGGTTTCAGTAGTAATGACTTTTCCAAACACATTTGTTAGTCTGCATCTTCAAAACCTTTTTTCTTTTTTGTTGTTTGTTCAAGTAAGACATATACATGCTTCTCAATAATAAACATCTGACAGTTTTTTTGTAACATTGTAGTTTGCAAGTTTCAAACAAGATACCTGAGGACTTTTCAAAGTCAGCTAGAATCACAGCTGTCAAACTACGACAGTTGTGTGTCATCTACTGACAAATAAAAAGCCTGCAGCTGTCTACAATTGAAATTTTAAAACTCACTCTTTTGAAAATTGTTATAAATTTTGGGGTGCAAGCACTTTGCAGAGGTTACGTTTAATAACTAGTCAAACTATTGAAAGGTTTGAAAAAAGGGTTGAACAGATAAATACAAAGTTACAATACCTGTTATTACGGTGGGGTGGCATGGTGGGGTGGTGCTTAGCACCGTCACCTCACAGGAAGAAGGCCTGGGTTTGAACCTCAGCTGGGACCTTTCTGTGAGGGGATTACATGCAGTCGTGCTCTGGGGATACTCCAGCTTCCTGGAGTACATTCTTGATAGGGTAACTGATTATTCTAAATTGGCCATCGGTGTAGTCCTTGTGCCTCACAACAAGAAGGTTCAGGGTTCGAATCTTGGCTCAGGCCTTTCTGTGTGCAGTCTGCATGTTCTCCCTGTGCATGTATGGGTTTTCTCCGGACTCTTTGGCTTCCTCCCACAGTCCAAAGACATGCTTGTTAGGTGAATTGATTAGTCTAAATTGCCCATGGGTGTGAATGGGAGTGTGAATGGTTGTTTGTCTTTGTGTTAGCCCTGCAATAGGCTGGCAGCCTGTCCAGGGTGACCCCGCCTCTTGCCCGATGACAGCTGGGATAGGCTCCAGCAGACCTCTGCGACCCTAGTGTGGACAAAGCAGGTATAGAAGATGACTGAATGACTGACTGGCCATCGGTGTGTACATGCATCGTTGTTTGTCTCTGTGTGAACTTGAATATGCTCCACCTCCTCTGCAACATGTACTGGATGAGCAGGTGTTGAAGATGGATGGATCATTATAATGGTACTGGTTTTAACTTTCACATGCCGTTGTTCAACTTAACGCAAAGAAATTCATGCACATTGATACGAGAAGAAGCAAGAGGTTTTTGGACGTGGACCCACTTAGTCCTTTATTGTTCTTATTGCTTTTATAACCTTTAGCATCTGTTAACTGGCCAGATCAGGATTTTCTATAAACCACTGCTTTATGTGGATAAAATCCTTCTGTTTGCTCTGGTACGCCACCATCACTACTGAAAACCACCCTCTTTTCTGTTGTTGTCTTTATATGTTAATTTCTGCTGAAGCCTCTGTGTGTGGAGTTTACATGTGTGGTTTTTCTCCAGGTACTCTGGCTTCCTCCCACAGTCCAAAGAAACAATTATTAGGTAAATTGATTATTCTAAATTGACTGTAGGTGCATATCACTGTGTGTTAAATTGTCCAGGGTGTACCACAACTCTCGCCTATTGCCAGGTGGGATAGCTCTACCCCCCACCCATGACACGACTGGATACGTGGGTATAAGATGGATAGATGGATAGATATTTAGGATGACAATAAATAGGACAAAATTTAAAAAAAAAACATTTGCTGACCTGAACAGTGGTGACAGTATGTTCATAGTATACAACAGAAGGTATTGTCAAAATACAATTTGAATTTCTGACATTGTGGCAGTGTTTGGTCAGTGCTAACAATGATCCTATATATTTCTCTGTGGGTGTAATGTTTTTTTATATACTGAAACCCACTGCAATAGGAAAACAAGGGTTGTTATTATGCTAATAGCCTGAAACGCATCTTGCACCCTGGGAGCTGCCTCCTGAAAGGGCTTCACCTTGGAATTCGATAGAACAATCTGCAGCACCAAAGCCAGAAAGGGGACAAAATCCACCTCAATTATATTACACCCCCAGGATATCGAGAGACAAAATTGCTAATATTGTAAACATTGACCTCTTTTTGAGTGAGACAGCAGGTATTTGGCTCAATCCGAAGTTATGCATAGGTAAAGCACTAAGTGGACTGAAAGAGGGATTGTTACCTTGAGGGGTAGCGAAGGCAGAACTGTCATTTGTGAATTTATCACAACAGTAGAGCCTTGGCCTATGATATGGAAGATATTTTCAAATACACCAAGCACTGAGCTTTTCAGGGTCATATCTTAGAGCTCCACAGCAGCGATGAGGCCAATAAAATCCTGGAAATTTTTAGGGGAGGTCACAATGCTTCCAAGTATTACTGAACGCTGATGACTGGGGGAGGAGATTTGAGGAGATTGAAGGACTGAGACAAGAAATTTTTCAATGGTTGTATTTGTGTGAGACATTTAAGTGTAGCAGATTTTTTTTTTAGGGCATTTTTATTTCCTGATGTACAGACAGCTCATGTTGGCCTTTCATTGTTACATTTGTGCCTGGTGTGGAAAGATGGATGAACCTAAATTGCGAAACAAATCTACCTATGGGTATAAATAAAGTAACATTGAACCTTTATAAAATATGGACTTTTATCACTTTATTGCATTATTTAAATGCAAGAAGGACGCACTCTGTGACATAAACCGAGGACAAAATACAAATGTTCTGAACATAATGAATGTGAACATTTGCACAAAAGGAAAATACATATTTGGGATGCACAGGGTTGATGCATGAAATACCGTATTTTCTGGACTATTGAGCGCACCTGTCTATAATCCGCTATTGAATTTATTCGAACAGTTTCATGTGGTCCACTGTAACTGGGTCTGATGTGATGAGGCTAAATGTATCGCCGGCACGAAGCTTGCTAGCTTGTAAAAAGCCAACGAGCTTCGTGCTGCTGATACATGAGCCACACCGGTGTTTAAGCCGCAGGGTTCAAAGTGTCGGAAAAAAGTAGCAGCTTATATTCCAGAAAATACGGTAATTTACTCACCCACTACAAGTGATCTGCTTTATTGTTATTGCCTACTATGTGAGTGGATAAAAAAAAAAAATGCTCCTGTTATACACACAGACATGCATGCATAAAATAAGAAATACCATAAATTTTGAGTGGTCAGTCTGCACAGGAATAATAACTATTCCTTCATTGCTAATATCACACATTATATTATTTTTTACACAACCTTTACACTTCTGTTCTCACTTTGGTATTGGCAGTCCAATTACAGCTAATGATACAAAAATAATGTAGTGCTGACATATTGGATTATACACCTAAAAAAGAAACTAAAACAGCAGGGGGGGTCTTCTGCTATGTGGTCCCAGAAGCAAATTATTTAATGCTTAGATGAAGGAAACTTCAAGTTTTCAGTTCCTGAAGAGAGACCACTTCTGGGTCAGTTCCTGCTGTAACTCTTGAAATCAAACCTGCTCGCTGGCTGTCTTTTCTCCACTACTGCTTTGTGTGTTTAATGTGCTTTCTGAAACATTATTTTCACACTGAAATGGATAATCTGCTTCCTTTAGATCCACTGCCAGGGTAAGTTACAGTACTGAAGCTCCATTCAAAATGACTTTCTTTCAGATACTGATTGAACGTACTCTGATGAGCTTTCCTGAAACTGATGTCATGGTCAGTCAACTTAGAGTCCAGGGTTTGAGAGTTTGTTAAACCTGCTTTCTGCAATAAAGTCCTGGACTATGCAAGACACGTAAACCCTGTCAGGCCACTGGGGGGAAAACACTTGCTACTGACCGATGCACCTTTGCTTAAGCTTCATGATTTCCCTGATGAAGTGCAACAGGGCCACTATACATACAACGTGACAAGCAGTTGAAACAACTAATTTAAGAGACAAATTAAATCCACCAACTCATTGTGGCTAAGTGGCTTTCTGGGTACCTTTGAATGCAAATAAAGGGTTAGGGTAAGTAAAGCTATGCAATGTGAACTGATTGTATAGTAGCCAAGGTATTTTCTCCAAAGTCCCATGAATTGAAAAATAATCTTCTTAAGGCATATTAAAATATTATACAGGAGTATTTCAACTAAGGAGTTGCAGAAACAGAGATATAATTTTTCATTCATAGTGTAGGTCTAGCTCCAAAAAAAAACAGCAACAGTGTCTTTCATCAGACCAATAATAGACAATTTTCAATACAAGGTTACATATATTACATATATTTTCTTATTGTTCTATACACTCTCTCTTGTTGTATTTTAGAAAGTGTGTTTATACATATACATATATATATAAATGACTTTGGACAGCTTTTGCACAGAGACACAATAGCACTGGAGACTTCATTTGTGAGGTAATGGAGCGTCTCTTTATTTTATTGTATTCATAAGACTACAACTGCAGTGAGTAGCAACTCAGGAATTTCAGGAATATTGCAACAATTACAACCAAGTGTTTAAGAAAAGGACTAATGTCATACTGTCGTGTTCAAGTCGGGACCTTCTTTAACATGAAATAACAAGAATGTAAACAACAGCGAGCAACTCTAAGGCTGTGATGGACTGTTGCGTCCACAGGAAGCCATCTGCCTGCATGTGGACATACGTCACTGATGCTGTCAACAGCATCATTAATGTTATGATCAAAGTGCTCTCCTGCCTCTTTTAAATAATCATTTCAATTTGTATTCAATGACAGTAGACAATGTTTTCAGGTTTGACGCCGCTCTGTCACCAGTAGTTGGTCGCAGATGAACCCTCTGTTGCTATAGCAACCCCTTACATACCAGCCATGCATAATAAAAGGATGCAATTATTATCAAGAAAAAGCAGATACTTTGTCATCTTTGTTGTAGTTTCAATATGCAGAAAGCTGCTCTAAATATTTCATTTTACTTGTGAACAGAACTTCAAATGAACACTTGGCCGTTCAACTCCTTCACAGATGATTAATTTAGCATAATCATCATGCTAACTTTAACATATTAGCTGGTCGGCCAGAGGACATCTTGACATTACATAACATTGCCTTTATTTTTATTAGCAGCTGTTGCTTTCTTTTGTCTTTCGTCAGCTCAGAGCAGAGTAAGATCGAGCCAAAGACATGAGGAGTCTTGTTTGTGTCATCCTGTAAAGAGAGAACATTTCAAGCTACATCAGTGTGTTTCATGTCATTCACCAAGCTACTAGACTTTGAAAGCAACAGATTATCTTTTCACAGTGGGGTGTCATTTCTTAATCACTATCAACCCAACTTATCAGAGACAGAAACCCACGATATCTGATTTTCTCTCTTACTATTGGGGTACTGGGTGAGAAAGTCCCTTTAATTGCAGAGACCTGATGGTCTCTTTGCATTCACTGATGTAGCTGTGCCATCGCTTTGCATTTAACCCGGTGTGTTATTGTATGGTAATCTTTACGTATCTGTTCGGACCCTAATTCCTTTAACTCTCAAGTCAAGAGGGATACCAATAATAATATTTCTGATAGAAAAAAAACACATCATGTTTATTTTTATTCTGCTTTCTTTGATCAAATTTCCAAATAACACTGTATTTTACTTTACTTATCCTAATATTGTTTAATATTCTCACTTTCTTACAGATTAATATTATTTTATTGACATATAGCAGACTAAACAGAGTCCTGAATAAAATAATTCATTTTCAGTCATTTGAAAACTTGAATGCAATAAATAAAAGAAAATGAGAGTTATGAGTCTGTCCCCAGCATAAAGATTACGGCACAAGCCATATTTAATTCATCAAAGAGGAAGATCTGTTTCAGCTTCACCTGTCAGGACACTGCTGTTCAATGCACAATCAGCAATGCAAGCACAGCTTTGTGAGGGATGTAGGCCTGACTCCTGCATCAGATTTTGTGTAGGCTACTCACTAACAATGAGCTAAATTTGCAGGAGAAGTAAATCCTGCAGCATATCACCAGATTGCAAAGATCTCTTCCCCACCTCCACCTTCCAGCTCAGGCATCCTGGATGCACGCAACTGTTTCCACAAACCCTGACCCTGATCAACTCGTTTAAACCCTGGTACTTTCATAATTGATAACCTTGGTTGGCAATTTATAAATAAGCCTTGTGCTGTTGAAATATTAAAAACTTTTTTTTGATTCACTCCCTTTTGGTTTGAACTTCTCTTTCTCATGCTCCGTATGTGTCTTTGTTTAGTTTAGTTTTCACTGTAGTCTCACTAATAAATGTAATTACTTTTTTGCATTTGATTTCAACCACCTAAGACAATAAAAAAAAATATCTGACTCAAGAGGGATGACTCAAGAGACAACAATGCAGATTTGTCCTCCCTTGTTTGGCCAGTGCAAAGAATTACTCCAAGATTATTACACATATTCAAATATAAATCATCATGCTGGATTAACAGTTTCACAACTTCTCCTTCACAACGATAACATCGGCTCAAAATTCACATATTCCTACAGTGCCTTTAGGTCTCTATAGGCTTGCCATGGCTTTGCAGCCTGTCAGCACACTCACTGTAGTCTTACTCTGGGGATTTGCTCTGTGATGACCATCCTGTAAAGCAAGGGTTCCCATGTAAAGCTGCCTCAGTTTATCACCCAGACCATGTTTCTCTGTGTTCTCCTCAGCTCTGTCCTCCCCGGTGACCAAGGTATGACATGTGTCAGTGGTGCGTGTTAGTGTTGGGAGATGGAACGGAGAAAGGGCAGGGTTAGCCTCCCCTTGTATCAGGAGTCAATGATTCACTGGGG
The DNA here is from genome assembly GCA_900323345.1 of Pseudochromis fuscus. Lineage (NCBI taxonomy): Eukaryota > Metazoa > Chordata > Actinopteri > Pseudochromidae > Pseudochromis > Pseudochromis fuscus. The sequence continues at coordinate 85,909 of OOFC01050896.1, read as the reverse complement.
TGAGAAGGACATTCTGCAACAGTGAACACTTCCTTTACAGTGCTCTCTCTCCCTGTGCACTTGCTTAATACTGTCTGATATTTCCTTTGATCACTCTTTATTATTGTGCAAAAAAGACTAATTACCATGCACTTAACAATTTATTAGGTAGCTTTATTATGAAATGGGTGCTGCATTTTTGGTGTTTTTCACATAATGAGTTCGGTATGTAAGAAAACACATCTCATTTTGAGATTAAGAAGCCATGAAGATGTTAAATATAATCACAGAAAATTTTAGAAATAGCTTGTGTCTGTTAAACAAGACAAAAAATGCAATGCAGTGTGAACAGTGCAGTAATTTACAATACAAGTACACAAAATACTAAAAGTATTGTAAAAATGATGAATTACAATACAAAGATGAATTGTAATGGCGAGTGTTAATCCTGTCTTAAAAAGCAAAGGGTGTGCATATGCTCACACAGAATTGGTTCATGAAATGTTTGTCCAACTGGATAATCAAAAAATACTTGGATAATTGCTGACATTTTCAAACTAAACATTCAGTGGTGTTGCACTGTGTTGTTCACATCAAACATGTAAGAAAGGAGAGCTCAGAGAGGATTTCAGATCCTGGCTCCTGTCTCAGCTCTGCACAGTTGGTCAGTCATGGTGTAAAGAGCGTGTGAATGTTGATTTTGGAAAGTTACATCCTAGTCTGATGTCAGAACGGTTTGGGAGGGGGAGCTTTGCAGAGCTATTCGGCCATCTAACAAGCAGTTCTGACTCAGTGTACTGGCAGCTTACATGTCTACAGCCAAGCTAGCAGCTCTGTGTAGCAGAACCTGGGTACAGTACAGTGCTGCAGTGAACTAAATGTTAATGTAATCACCTAATATTAGCATATTATAATGATCAACAACACCTACATGCTCTTGCCACATGGTATGAATGAGTAAATAAACTAAAAAACTGATGATGGTGACTGATGTAAGTTAGGGATCAACAAATGCAATAGATTTTATCTTTAAAGAGACATGTGTGGACCATATTTAATAACAAACCCCATATAATTATAAAGATTGTGTCAGTGACAATGACTGTGCAGTCTTTGTATTTTATCTATAGATACTGCACATTCATTCAGCAGTAACAGCACATCTGACAGGCAAAAAAAGTAGTAGTGATAACAATAATTATAACAATTCTCTCCCATAGCCCATTGATCCGTTAGTTAATTGTACCTGACTGATTAGTATTACTAAGACATCCTCAAATGATTCATTGCTGTTGTTGTGTAATGGGTAATTTGGGAGTCTTCTGAATCGGCCTAAAATCCTGTTGTTTATCCACTTGTCATCCAGATTTGGTTACTATGATTACATTTGCACAATGTCAAGTCTGAACTCTTCTAGGTCACAGTCTTTGGAAAATTGCTGAAAAACAAGGCTTTCAATCTCTTTAGGGCAAAATGGGGCTTCAAAGATTTGTGTTTAACCAAGACACACAGGAGAAAGTGTTGCAGATTTGCTCATGGCTCAGGATTACTCAGACAAAACAGCACTGAAGTGCTAAATAAATAGCCACATGGGGATGCTCTCAGTAATATATCCCAGGTTATGTATGTTCTGTGAAATGTGTTCAGCTGGTTTAAGATAGTTTTTGACAGAACTTAAAATTTGATCTGGTTTATTTAGCTAATTCTGTTTGTGATGAGGTTACTTTCAGTCTCTCTGTGAACAAATCTCGATGTATTGATGTTTTAAGGATGCGGTTACATTAGTTTGGATAGAACAGATCCAGTTGTGGTGCAACCTATTACCTGAAACCATAGACTGTGTATAGAAATGGTCGAAGCAACCGGGGCTCAAAATGAGGCCAACATGGAAGTGCAATACTCCTGATGGTAATACTCCTTTTTCTCGGCCGGCCACTGCCGCTGCATCGCAGCTCTTTCTTCTGGTCCCTGTAGTCTTTATTGAGTTTTTACAGTTTATGAATGAGCTGGTCGAGGCTCTGCTCATATCCAGCTGCAGCCACCTCCTGCTGAATCCTCTCAAAGACCGGCTTGGTCTAAGAGGCTCCCATATTTATTTCACTACCCTGCTACACTACCTGCTAGCTGTCATTTTAAAAATGGTGGTTCTGTGTTTCCACGGTTGCTTGTTGATCACGGTAACTCTGCCCCCAGCCCCTGATGTACTCAGTGTTTTGCTCTGGCCCAGCAAAGAGTTGATAACAACCAGTTCATAGCACCTGGAGCTTTTGTTTATGTAGAAACACAGAGAAACACAAAGAACAGGCACTGGCTCCAAACTAGCATTGGAACCAGCTCGGTGGAAAAGGGGTGACAGTGGTCTGGTTGTCTATACGAAAAAAATAAATAAAAAATTAAGCAGGTAAGAGGCTTAAAAAAGAGGAATAATAGGGGCTCACTCAGTTTGATTGACAGGCCTGGTTTCCAATGGGATCAGCATTGAAGTCCAGTTTCATATACATTGGGCAGGTTCAAAGGTTAGATTAGCCTCCTCACTTCATGTCCAAATAAGGTCAATTTTGGCTCCAAACAACCAACATGGTGTTCAAATGCCGATCTCCTGACTTCAAATTGCAAGTCGACAAACCAACAGATGACGCCATATTAGCTTTGTCCATTCCATGTAAAGTCTCTGAACGCTGCTTCAATGTAATGACACAACGCAAGATAGTCTGACCTTTTACACAAAGGAGGTAGCAAGCTCAGTGTCACTACTTTGCCAAAATTTGGTTGCTTCCTGCATTAAATCATTTAACTTTTTGCATTAAATGTTTCTCACTCCTTAAACTTTGCAATTATCTTGAGGTTTATAGAAAATATGGCAGATTTTTAGCGTGTTCTCAGACTCTGGACCCCCACCACGTATTATTTTATGACACATGTCTATTTGTATTCTGTATCCACGCACAATCTGATGTATTTTTGCACATTCTTGGCAACGTCAGAATCCAACAAAACAACTGCCAGCACTTGGCTTTCACAAGTGCATTTTGTCAGCAGCCTAATAATACATGCTGATCTGAGCGCAGCAGCAGCTCAAACCATTGCTCTGCAGCTGGCAGTCTGCTGTGGGACACAACATTTCAGCTTGCTCTGAATATGACAGCATGAATAAACAAAATCACACTCAGCTGATCATCATATGTGTATCTCTGCAACTTTTAACTTTCAGTCAACGGCTGCAAACAAAACTAACAAAATCCAGCAAGGGAACAAACACCTAAAATATAATACAACACCGCATGTGCCACACAAAAAGGAAGAGCCATATTATCAGTGTAATTTCTCTGCAAGCTTAGACTGTAATTTTAAACAAGATTCAAGATTCATCAGATTCAACTGAAGACAATATAATAGAACAGCCGAGATACAGCTGACTTTGTTGCCCACTGTGATGTCTCTGTGTTTGGGTAACAGTGTGTCTTCCTGTGCTAAAATAATGCAACCCTGGAATTGAACCACCTTGTTTCCTAATCCATTTCTCAACCTTTTGTGCCCAGAAGAGATTTCCTGCTGTGAGTATTTTTATTTTACAGCCCAGACACATAAACTTTGTTTTAAATTATGGTTATATTTTTTATTTCTAAAAAAAATTACATAATACAGATTTTATGCAATCATTTCATTACTGTGGCTGCCAGGACAGTGTGAAAAAACAAAGTGAAAATGCACCAGAAAGTGGATACTGAAGAGAATATAATCTGCTCCCTAAGACACGTTGCATCATTTTGCTCATTTTTAGAGGATTTCATCCACGTGGGCGTGTGTGAAAAAGCTGAGAATGTATGTGTTTTTCTGTGTTAATGTAGCAGTTGTCATGTGACACTCTGCCGTCTCCCTTGAGGGGTTTAAGTGTCATAATCACCCCCTGCTCGTTCGACCGGCCTTGAGGATGTTAAAAATGAGTGCTCTTGGCCATGGAGGTGACATGAAACTTCTTTAAAAATGATGGCGAAACTTTGATAAGTCTTCAACAGGGACATGAACTGTCAGGAAGACAGATACCTCAAGTGAGGCAGGGACCTTTCATTAATGTAACACAATCCCTCCACCATCTGTTTCAGCTGACATCAAGAGGATTCTGCTGAAGCACCCCACGGCATTGCTTATCATTGACTCTCCCAGGACTCTGCAGGTGATTAACCAGAGAGCTGTGTTCTTTTTTTTAATGTCCGTACATGTATGAAGCATCATTTTGAAGATTGTTTACTGTGGGGAAAAAGTTAAGTACTGCACGTTTAAATGTAACATTCACCAGTCAAATATTTAATGAAGTATTCCTCGTATTTCTGATTCTATTTTAATGTAACATATAAAACATCAGTATCATATTAGAAATAGTAATGAATGTGAGGATATTACATTTAATTACATGCAAAATAATTAATATTTAACCTGAAAAATAGTGATATGAAGGAAATTCATATTACTGTTTTTTAGTTTATCTTTTCTTTGTATTTTAGCAATAAATTGTCTGCAGTGAAGGCAACCAGTGACTGGGTTGTGATTAGGTCTATCTGAAAATAATTTAATAATTAAGTAGATATTAGGCCTCAAAGAGAGGTGTACGTGGGGTGTGAATGGTTTGATTGACAAGCCTGGTCTAATAGATGGCCTCAGGTGATCTGTTAAACCAGCCACTCGCTGCTCCCAAATGATTCAATAATCTAAATATGGAAACTTCTGACTTAAAAAAAACAACATGATATTTCATTGCCCTTAAAAATATTTGTTTTATCCTGATTTGTTTTGGTTGTGTGACACTGACATGTTAAGTTGGGTATTTAATGTGGAGATTGTTAGTTTGTATCATTTTCAGTAAGCCTCAGTCAGACAATATCCACTACAACACAACATTGTTTTGTGTTGTAATTGAAAATCTGTATATTTTATTTGTGGAATTGTAAATGTTTATTTGCCATACCGCCTTTGAGTTGCCAAGTGTCTTGTAACCCTTTGTTGTAAGCCCTGAATTTGTAATATCGCTGAAGGAATAGTGCTTTTGTGCATCACTCCGACCTCCCCTCCGCTGCTTCCACATGTCTAGAAAATCCGAGCACGAGTAGGATTCAGCTCTGAACTGCATTGGTATTCCAGCAACAATTGTCTCCACTATAGCCAAGTTTTCAATTTATAAGCCTCCTCCTATACTATTCTTTTGTGTCCAACTGCAAATACAAATCTCTGACCAGCCCACTACTTGATCAAGATGGTGTTGTACTTTGCTACCCTGACTATCAGTATTCAAGGCACAGGTCAGAGACACATTTTCGAAACAAAGCAACTGCAGCAGGCATAAAGCTCCTCCAAAGCCAGTTTTAAAGCTCGCTGAAGAAGCGGCCAGAAGGGGAGCTAATTTTTCACAATCAGTGACAGTTGCACTGATGTCAGAGCTTAAGTAATCATTGAGCACAAGTGCAACTATCTTTGGAGGCGTCTGTCTGAGTGACAAGGGTCTAAAGGGGAAAAGAACGGAGTGGGAAGGCGAAAACACTAACGTGTGTGACAGGCCAAAAGAGAGAAACACGAAGCAAAACGCAGAGCCTCTAATTAGGAGGGGAGACGCTAATTAAATTTGAGTGGAAATCTCAATGTGAAACTTTATTCTAAGGGAATGTCTGATAAAAGGGCCTCTCCTTGAACGTGTTGTCTGAGTGAGGGTCAATTAAATCGGTGGTCATGCATGATTGAAGGAGACGTTCAACAGAGCAGACAGGCATGCACATGCAGCCGTGAGAGATGTGGCATTATCTGCACTGTGAAGTGACCACACAGCAATTTCAGATAAAGCAATTAATTGAACATGTAAGAAAATGACAGATTAATAAAAACGCAAATAGTTTTTTTTTTTTAGTTATAATCTTTAATTATACAGTATTACTTTAGAAAATTTTTTTTTGACTGTTTACCTATTCTGTACCCAAGCATACGTTCAGTAAATGGACTCCTCAGGGTCCAGTCATGGTTGCATTGGTCTGAAGCCGATGATGAACATGAGCGTTTTAGCCTCGCCTGCCAGACAAGTCTGGCAAGTACGTCAGACTGTGAATCATGTCTGGCCTTTCTCATCTTGTCTGTCTGTTATTGCAGAATTTAAAAGTGTTTTAAAAAGCTGCAAAAGCACATCTTATTTATTTATTTATCTGATCTAAGGGGAAGATATTCTTGGTGTTTTCAATAAAGGATTTGGAAAGTTCACTTGTGTGATGGAGTGGCCTGATCACTCAGTGCAGGAGGAGCATGCGATGACGCACATGCAACACGGATACATTCACACTCATTCACTTACTTCAGATGTTTCTGTGCTAGCACACAGGAAATGATCCACTTGAATGGCTCTTCAGTAGTTATTTACTGTTGCTCTGTTATTGCTTTGTGCTCCCAAGGGTTTCAAAGTTAAAGAGAAACTGAGATTAATAGCATGTCCACTGAGATGACATGATGGCCATGTTACTCATGTTACTGCAAATTTTTAAAATGAAATGTACTTTAACACATTGCCTGACAGGTTGTTGTTATTGAACACATTTTGTTATGAATATTATTTGTATAAGGAAAAAATATTTACCTTTTTTATTTGTTTGTCACCAAATCACAACAAAAATATCTTTGGGCATGGTAATATTGTGTATGGAAAGTAATCAGTTAAGCATCGGTCACAACCGGCCATATCCCTTCTACAGGCTGTGTATGTGCAAAACACGCCAACAAACTTACAGACCATGCAAGTGCATCTTACAAAATATCGAGTCCGTAGACCGCTCGTTAGCAAGTACGGAGGATGTTGATCATGATTAACAAACTCTATGATTTCCCACGTTTTAGCAAAGGTGCAATTATGCTGTACGGCGTCTGCAAGTATGACGTGAGGTATTTTGACGGTTGTGGGAAGAAAACTGTTGGACAAAGACATACGGTGGACGCACTCAAGTTGTAAGTAAATTGAAAGCACAGAGGAAGTGCAGCACACTATCTTCAGTGCTACCTCTAGTACCACCCATGATGATTTGATGCAACATAACACCTTTACTTTATGCCAACATACAGGGTCATGGTTCATGATGTTCCAAGCTGATCCTGAGGGTTGGTATCAAACCCAATCGAGGAGTATTTAAATGAATCAGTACCAATTAAAATAAAGCTGATCACAATCTACACTCTAGTGTTTCATCCACCACAGCTTACTAATGTTGCTGCACTGCACCCAAGCATTTCACTGCTTATAACAATGGAGAGTACAGCGTGAGAATATGAAAACATTTTTGGTCACATCTTTGACGGACTGTTTTGACATCCTGTTCTGGTTGGGAAAATTTGCTAAGCTCTGACACTGATAAACCTGTTATCTCTCATTTCTTATTAGAAAACATCAGAAAAAAAACAAAAAAACATTGAGAAAGCAGCTTCTCATTTCAGCCAGTGCTGAATGTCACTTTTCCCACTTAAACTGGCAAACGTTGCCGGTGGCAGGTCATATCAGCTGTCGCTAATTATGCTTAATTCACTCCATGATTAACTTGATGGCAGGCCAAAATAAAACTTGCCTATTGTTGGGTGCCTGTGCGCTCTGCAGTCTGTACTCCGCCACAGTGTTCATAAGGGAGCAGCAGCAACACTCTGTAACATTGTTGGACCACTGTGAGTGTTTGTGTAGTCCTTCAACAGAGTGAGGCAACTTCTTTCTGACTAATCGCATCACAAATGCATTGAAAATTACATCCGTCTGGGAAGTCTTGGTCCCAGTAACACTTCCATTTCTATCATATCAATAAATGTACAGTGTGGACTTTCCATCTCCATCCCTGGCAGTGAGAGTAATTGCATAAAAACACTGCTGGCACATGCTTACGACGTGCGATTTGTGGCAACTCTTGTTTCCCTCTTTAGCTCTGGCAAACCAGTCATTGCTTGTTGATATGAAAGATATCCTACCAGTGCACCAGAGCAGGACTGTTGCCACAGATACCAGATAAAAAAAAACCTCTGGTTGCCAAGAAATACAGAGAGATTCCCCACTGCTTTCGAGGTTTTCATTAATGAACTTAATCATTTCAATTAAGAGCTTTTTGTTTTGGTCAAACACAGGAATCATTTTCTGAATATGTCTGATTTATTTATTTATTCATTCATTCTTCTTATTTCAATTCACCCAGTAATTGTTGAAATGTTTCAGTATTGACCAGACGAGTGATCATTCCCACAGTCACACTGTCACTGGGGCATAAAAAATAATATTTGGAGCATGCAATCACATAAATATTTTCACATATTCTTTTTTGTCTGCAAATGCACAAGGTATGAGCGAATGTTTCCCGTTGTTTTGAAAGACCCTGAAACTTTTACTGGAAGCTAGAAATTAAAATTTGAAGCCAATAAATTGAATTGGATGGGACACTATTTTCTTCTCTTGTCTGTTGTCAGGTTACTCATATAGTAAATGGACTGAGGAGATGGGTATTGTATTATCTTCACAGCAGTCTGGACCAGATGAGTAATTTGGGATTTCAGTTGTTCTGAAAAATTATACTACACTATGCTGTCATCTTGCATCTTACAGTGCTCTGTAATAAAATCAGAACATAAACTTGAGCTAAGCATCTAAGCTGGAGTGGGGGAAAAAAAAAAGTGTCTACGAATGCAGGATGGAGCAGACCTTCAACGTGACTGTCTAAACGAGTGTATTATCAATATGAGCTCCAGGGACAGACCCAGATGATAGCGGTATAAGTCACAGTGCCTGTGATCAGTTACCGTTGTGTGATCAATTACTGCTCAGGAGACAAACATCATCACTTCAGCTTTTTTCTTTTTTACTTATAAAATCTGCACCAATATTGATCAAATTTCTTGAATTTGAGACAGAACCATAGGTCTCTCCAGTAAATCTGGATGTCTGTACAGAAACAGGAGAACATGTACTTTTGATAGCTGCTGTGGAATTACTATAAAATACATCATTGTTCATGTTTATAACATGTTACTGTGATATGTAAGAGACACATAATTCACATCGGATGTTCCATTCAAATATGATTTATATGATTTGATTTATCAAGGGTGTAAACAGAAAACATGCAACAGCAATGTGTTTAACTCTTAAAGCTCTATGACCGAAAATATTCAGCCGGCCGTCTCATTTCCATCAGCGCTAACACAGAGAATGTTAGTTTTTGTATAACTTCCCGTTTCAATTGCGCAGTAGGCTTGACCCAGTTTGTTGGTTTATTTCCGTAAGTGTTTCCATGGGCCCGGGACTGTGCATTGCATAAAAAAATACAATAAATAAAATCAGTGGGCTAAGGGTTAGTATAGTATTTTTCCTCATGTAACCACTTCTACCAGCAGCTGAATTTTCTGCCTGCTCCAGTTAGGCTGTTGTGTTGTTGCTTTAGCCGATGTTGTCTTTAATCTTATCGTGTCAACCATATTTATTAGTCCTGAATTTAATTACTGTAAATACATGATAATATTGCGGATTTAAAGCTTTAACGATTTTAAGTAAATCACAAATACATTTCTGCATGTCTTCTCAGTATTTGTCTGACACCGGCCCTACATGCAGCCTCTCAGTTTAACTACAGTCTTCATAAAGTCCCCCTACACATGAACCCACTACACTGTGCTGGCTTCAGAGATCTGAACCCCTGCTTACTGCCGTGAGCTCCAGAGGGCATATTGCTTTTTTTTTTTTGCTTTTTTTTACATGTTTGGTGAAAATCTGTACATTCTTGAGTCTGAATTTGATCCAGAGCAAGTGGTCAAAGTAGATGATGCAGTCCGAGGAGGCTCTGGACTTGCAGTCTACATTTTTACAAACTTTTTAGACACTGTGTATAACAAAGTTGTAAAGCATTTTAACACTACATGTTTAAAACAACTTCACAAAAAGCCCATTTAAAGTATCCGCAAAGGTGCAGATGTAGGATAAACCCATGTCTTTGATTGGCAATTGCCCCCCCTGAGCCTCCATATGATTAATTGTGATTACTTGAGACGTGCTCTTAAAGGTCACATTTACAGTTTGCTGTGAGCACAAAGCTTTGAAGTGTGTGTGTGTGTGTTTTATCTGTGCACAAATCGTCCGTGACAACAGAAGCACAGACTTCAGTCAGAGCTACTACTCATACTCTAAAAATGCAGTCGAACAAAAATAATGAGCAATTAGTCTTATTCCAGTATGTTAACTCATCACATTACGCCGTTCTCGCATGTCGGATGATTTGTGAAGCTATATGCAGCCATATCTGCTTTAGTTCCTACTGCTGTGAAACAGCTGCTTTTTTGCTGATCCACTCAAACACAATTAGTATCTCCAACATAAACACTTCTTTTCTCATCTCTCTGCATCTCTTTCATTCACACACACACACACACACACACACACACACACACACACATTCACACAATTGCATGATTTCCCCCCTCCCTATTAACATCACTTGCCTATAGGGAGATGGCAAAGTTAAGTGAGCTCTCCATCTGTTAAATTAGAGAGTGTCAAAACTTTTAGCTGCTGAGTGATCCAGAGACATAATCCCATGTCTCCTTGGGTAATGAATTGTACTCATGCTAATTAGCATGCACATGGCCAGCAGTGGCAGTGAGAATGTCCTAATCAAATAGACTTGTGGTTTTGTCATGTCTTTGGTTACTCTCTTCTCCCTGTGACTAGATGGGCCTTGGCGCAAGTCTCTGCGGCTCACACCTCCCCAGCAAATCCCACCGGAGGACACACTTTTATTGGCTAGTATGGAGAAACTTTAAACATTAGCCGAGAGGGCCTGACGACATGTGACAACAGTCCCTCGAAATGGGGACAATTATTGTGAGGACACTTTTCAGGGATTGACTCTTAAGGCAGTCTGTGTGGACGATAGAGGATATTCTGGATATGCATATAAAAATAAACATCATCAATACAGAGAAACAGGGCAGAGCTAGGGAGCAGAAAGAGGGCGGGACTATGCATTCATAGCAGTCTATGAGATCAGGCCTGCCAATCAAACAAGCTACACCCCGAAATATATCTCTCTTTGGGGCATAATAATAATAAAGCATTGAATGAATGAATGAATGAATGAATAATATCTATTTACCATACTTTCCGGACTATAAGAAGCTACTTCTTTCCGACGCTTTGAACCCTGCGGCTTAAACACCAGTGTGGCTCATGTATCAGTGGCACGAAGCTTGTTGGCTTTTTACAAGCCAACGAGCTTTGTGCCGCCGATACATTTAGCCTCGTCACATCATACCCATGAAATTATCCAACAGGTCACAGTGGACCACATGAAACTGTTTGAATAAATTCAATCGCACTCACACTAAATTCTTCAGTCATTTTGCGCTTCATGCACACACACCCTCATCATGGAAAACACACAAAGAGATGTATATGATGCAGCTTTCAAGGTAAAGGATCGATCTGGCTGTCAAAGAAGGAAATAGAGCTGCTTGGCATCAACGTAGTAAGACGTTGGAGACGGCAGCGTGAAGAACTGATTGAATGCACACTAGTGGTTTTAGTGCAGGAAGAAGATGAAGATAGCAATTGATGGCTTTTCTGGTAGGATACTGTTTAACCCCTAAAGCCCTGAGCTCTTATTTTGAAATTTCAACTATAGAAAAATACCAGAGACAAGTCTCAGGGTCCCCCAATTGGGGGACCTTGGGGTTTAAAAGGGTAACCAGCCATGTCACAAGCACTGTTTGGAAAAAAGCACATATGTGATTAAAAGTAAAAAAAAAAAAAACTCTGTGTAAATATCAAATGTTACAACGAGGACACCTGCGGCTTATAGACAGGTGTGCTCAATAGTCCGGAAAATACGGTAATTCTAAAGCTATTTTCAGGTGAACTATCAGATGTTAATTTAGCTGATGACTTGTGGAAAAAAAAATGTACTTAACTTATTATATCTTGAAATAAATTTTGATTGGAGCCAGTATCTACCAGTTACCAGTACTGTACTTTTAGGCACTTTTGCATTGGCTTCACTTTTCAGACCTCGTGACCGCGTCCATCTTTTATATACGGTTAATGGTTACACGTTACTCAAGACGAAGCCGACAGTCCCTGCCACCTCTACAAATTCTGCCTGCAGTGAAGGCAGCATGAAAAACTGAACCTACTGAACAAGCAGAATATAACGTCGAGAAATGCGATGTCTTCAACTACTCCCTCTGCAGTCAACCTGCTGCCCCCTCTTCCTCCACAGCTGATATGTTGTACAGTTAGCACCAGCCATGCCTGTGGTGGATGGTGAAACCTCTCTAAATATTGATATTGCATGGAAAAAAAAGTCACTGTGAATTTAGTTTTTTCGTTGACACATTTTTGTTTTTGTAAGAATAATATAGTTATTTAATTGGCAACAAAAAAATAAAAAAATATTGGCTAGCATTACCCACTCTAATGAAACAGATGCTTTAAAGGGGCATTTCTTGAACCAATATTTACACCCTATGCATGGTTAGTATCATTCTGTGTGCTAGTCAATAGAGTGATAGGATGTGAGAGTGAGAGTGACACAGAGAAGGAGAAAGTCTTCAAGGGTGAAGGGAGCAGAGGGTGTCTGTGTTGCTAAACACTGGCTATAATAGAGGCCAAGGATTAGATGGCAAACTTTATACCCCTGCACCCACACACGCACACACACATATACACAGACATTGCATTCCATCAGGGCTTTATCTGGCCTTTTATTTGCCTTTATCGAGCATGGCGGAGGCAGCCCGCTCAGCGTTAACAATGTCGGGCTAAAGTCATTTCACACAACACTACTTGGTCATGTAAGCTGACAACTTTTATATTCCCTTATGTCCTTGGCTAGGTCTGTCGTGGGGGCTTATCAGGAATGTGGAGTGGCGCAACCAGTTGGTTTTCAGCGCCAAGACATGCCACAGAGTGGGGTAAATTGTGCTAATTTCAAGCCTGGAGGAACCATTACTGGGAGCTGAGCATAACTCGTAGTGGCAGACAAAACTGCTTAGAAAGAGGGAGCACACATTGCTCATGGCTCTACTACATGCTGCATTGGGTTTAAGTGTTCAATACTGGGCGTTGGGTGTGCATCAATGCTTTCACATGCAATTTATTCTTTGGTCGACAAAGGGGAGCGTGCACGGTTGTGTGTGTCTGTGGTGGTGATGGTGGTTTTGGGTAGGGGGTGCAAGGGGGCTCATATGCACAGTCTTTTAATTAACCCCGTGGCCTGTTACTATCTACACTGCCAGGACACTGCTGACCTTACAGCGATTTATGCCGCAATAAAAGTGACAAGGTTATGGAAATACAGGCTCATGTAGGACGTGACAGAGAGGTTGCTGGACCAACCTTTAACGGGCTGACAGAGGCCATTATCCTTGATGTCAGATGAGGAGGTGTAAGATGGAAATGCCCCTTGCATTTCATGCTGCACTGCTTGCTTAACGTAGGGATGGCACCCAGAGAGATGAACTAATGGTGGACACTCTAACGTGTTCTGTTGACTTAAGGATGAGTCACAAAAAAAAGAGCCTGAGTCATCTCCCGAGAGTAGTAAAAAAAAAAAAGGACACTTCAAATGGTACAAAATAAAACATACTGATCAGACATAAAAAAAGAAAAAACTCTCAAAATACACCTATGAATATTTTCCTTTTCAGCATTTTAATATTTGAGTTGGATTGAAACTAACTTGAATATTTGATTAATTATTGCATAAATAATAATAAATCAGCTGACAAAAGTGTTTCCAATGAATTCCAACTAACTGTTTAAATTGCTATTATTTTCTACATAAGTTATTACAATAAGTTAGTTAACTACATGGTATTACTGTATGTACATTGCTGCCCTCCATCTGGTTCAACTGACATGTATCATGTGGATTCAGTATTTGTACAAAGAGTATTTATAATTTCATTTGTTCTACATTTATCGCCAATATTGTCTCATTCACTGGCTGCCATCAGCTATTAAGCTAATAGTTTAGGATTTTTTGCACTTATGTCTTTATGGTTTTTTTTTTTCTTTTTACACCTTATCATTATTTAATCCTTAATCTGAAATGACATGGTGCACATACAGAGCATGACTCACTTAATAGGGAACCTGCCAAACCTGTCTCCAAACCTCCACGTTTGTCAAGCAAATGATAAAAAAAAAAAAAATCAAAAAAACAACAGAGCGCACAATAATCCATTTCAGTTTTGGACTGCTTGTGGCTAAGCAGATTCAGCAGAGTGATGATGCCTGATTGAACACTGTGCCCCCCCTCCCCTCCCAACTCTGTATTGCTAAATCAATTTAAAAAATGTGATATGAGTCTATTCAGCAGCACATAATTATCTTGTCATTCCAGTTAATTAGCATCCTATAAGGACTCACAGCCCACAAGGTAACTGCCCATCAAACAGCAGGCCAGATGACTACATAATAAGATGGCTTGAGGGAAGTGCACTGGGGTCAAAAGGTAGGTCTCGTTCCCTCTGGAGCTGTGCACGGTAAACCTGGGAGGTCACGCTGTATGCAAGCTCCGAGGCATACATAATAATTTTATATCCCGTGTTAGTCATGGCGCATCACACTGTGTACGGGCACTGGTTCACATGCAGACCAGCTCTACATAAGGCGACAGTAGCAGAAAGACATTAAAATAGAAAAGCTCAAAGTGGGCAATGTTTGGTATTTTTGCATGATTAAACAAAAATTAACTAATCCCTTTTTTCTGATTGAATGATTAATCCATAAGATATTTTTTTTGTTTCAGTATAATTTAAAATGTAACTTTTATGTACCCGCCCCTCAGGTTTTTCAACATAATACAATGGAAAAATATGTGAACTGATAACTGGCTGCAGAAAAACACACAAATACAAAACCCAAATACCCCAGATAAACTGCCAGATTCCAATGTGCTTTTTAGTGTTAATTATCAATTTACAATCTGTTGATTTCAGTTGCTCATGGTCCACCAGCCAAAAAGTTAGACAAACACAATGCCAAACACAAAGAGAACAGAACAACTGAATCATACACACAATCAGCTGCAGACAAACACAATATGTTGTGTGTGCAGTCACTGCAGGAAACATTTGGACTTTTAGGTCTCCAGAATTTAAATAATATAACATCAGAGATACAGTCCAAAAAGGAAGGCAAAAATACTTGGACATGAGAGCGTGTCTTCAGTAAAGCTTACAGTTTTCCCTCCTTTAGCCTGCAGCACACTGAAAGAACTAGTTTCTGTTATAGCTGTGCTGAAAGTTTCCTCCACATCTCAGGACCTGAAGTGTTGAGCTCATCCACACTAGACCACAGACGAGATGAGCTGTTTCTCTCTATGGCGTTCCATAGGTGCTCTAAAGGATTTAGGTCAGGGCTCTGGGTGGGTAACTCTGAGACTTTGATTTTCTCTGGGTTAAAATACTGTTTCACTCTTTGAACTTACGACTGGTATACTTTAGATCATTACCCTGCTTGAAGTTTCTCTTCTTTTGCTTGTTTTTTTTTTTTTTCCCTGATTTTTTTTTTTCTTTTATTAACTCTAGATACATGTTCACCATGTACACCATATGAAAACCAGCCCCAGGCTTTGACACTTCCACCTCCATGTTTTACCATACTCTGAGCTTTACCTTACTCTTCATCTCTCTGCACATTCTTTTGCTGATTTAATCCCATCCGGCTTTGATCATATGAATGGCTTCCTCCATATCCCTCTCCCGCTGTGCAGGGCTGCTTGATCCTTTCTGAAACATAAATTGACCCCATCTGAGCTCACTTCACTTGTTTTTGGCTTTTAAGCAGTTTCAAGAGTAACCACAAATTCACTACATTAAGTATGAGAACCCGTTGAGTACTTTTTGTTGCCATAGAAACTATTTGTTTAGAGTTTTGCATAATGTGCATCTTGCTCAATTAGGGACATTAAAAATAGCTATGGAATAACCCTATGACCCACAGGGATGTTTGCTAACAGCTTTACTGCTCTACGCTCTGACACTATATATAGTCACAAGTCAGCAGAAAATACATAAATGAATAAACCTCCTAAAACCCACAGATCTGTAATGATACATTTCCGCTGTTTTGCATCTTAACTCACTGCAGACAAGTTTTATATTTCTTTATTTACTTTTTCTGTCCTGCTTTGTGAATAGCTGCTGGCAACGTTCATTGATCTGCTCCACGTTGTGTCTGAATGTTGTTTTGGAGATTGGGCAGGATGAAGCAGCTTATGTAAGCAACAGTCGAAGTCATCAGGGGAAGGAGGGATTTAGCAATACATCTATGTTAGAGAGAAGTGACGAGATATTACCAATATCAACACGCTCACGCTGCGCTTAAGCACATCCATGGATTTCAAAGCCCGACAGCTAATAGAGACGCTGCAGTGGAACAGCAAACGTCATCGCTCTGCATGAGCATCTGTTCACTACACCGAGACTGCTATATTACCAGCTGTGGAAATTAACCGGGAACTTGCTCCATAATGCCACTCATGCTAAAGGAAGATAGAGAGACTATATATTTGATGTTTCAATTATTACACTTGAACATCTGCAGATGGAGAGGAGGCTTTTTCTTTAGTGAGGAGGCAAAAACAGATAAAGACTTGATGAATCTCACTTAATATTTACAGTATACACAGCCTGGGAAACATCTGATTTTCTGATTATTTGTGGATTTGAATGTTTGCTACCTTCAGTAATGTACAGCATGCAAACATTTTCCTCTTCAGTCAGCATTTTCAAGCATTTCCCACATTTACACCAATTATTGTTGGCATGCAAAGAAAACATTTTATACAGGGGTGGTAACTGAAATAGGGAATCCACCATCATGTGCCACAATAAGATGCTAATGGGTGTAATATTAACATCCAGTTGAAGCTGTGTTTGTGGCTGATAGATGGGTAAAAATGCTGTTTTGGTCTCCACGTCTGACAAGACTACCTGACTCTGAAGCTGCTAAACTCTACCTCGCTAGTAATCATAGTTACCTCCGCCAAGGAGGTTATGTTTTTGCCGGGGTTTGTCTGTTTGTCTGTTGGTTTCCAAGATAACTCAAAAACTTACGGACGGATTTGGATGAAATTTTCAGGGATTGTCCAGATGGGGATAAGGAACAAATGATTAGTCCAGGAATGCATCCAGGAATTTTTTGAAGGATTCTCCTCGCAAAGTCTCTCCTCGATATGCTGGCGTAAGCGCAGGGCAGTTGCTTGTATTGATTTTTACACATGCGCACTTGCTCGTGCCCTGACAGCTCATGCGACGCTGTCACATTTTTTGAGCTGCATGCAGACACCTCTGTGCCTGTCCGCTCAAGCGCTTGCTGACGACTTTGATGACGACATTTTCGTGATGCGGACCCTCGTGCACCAACGCGCACGTGCAGATATGGAAAGTATGAATTGGCCTTAGCAGTGCTTGGCAGAGGTCTGCGCTCTCCGAGTGCTTTTCTAGTTTCCTATTGTTTGATGCTGGGTCAGTTGTGTGCAGTGGTTTCACCAAAACTGCATTAAAGGCTAAAACTAAAATGCTGAAACACTCTATCGATCAGAATATTGATTAGTGCAGCTTTAAGAGGTGTTAAAATACTATAAACATTGTTCTGTTAAAGCAGACAGAATGCTAAACAAATCCACATATTTCAGTCTGAAAGAAAAATTCACATCATGAGTGCCATGTACTGTAGCAGGTAAAAGCTGACGGCTTTAAACCAGCGAGGCAGTATAAACGAGGAGCAGCGTACAAACAACAGTGTTTCATCAGAACAGAAGGAGAGAGAGTGTCACGTAAACAAGGACAAATGGAGTGGATAAGATAACATAAAAGTTGTAGTTTCAGGGAAGGGATCTGGTAATTGGAGGCCATCTCTACACTAAAACCCAGCTGTTAGTCTGTGAACAGTGCTCATCTCTAAGTGACTACAAAAACAATTTACAACCCTTCCTCCTGTTGCCACAATACTAAAACCTAAAGCCAGTGGCCTAATTTTAATGACTGTAATTTTAGAGCCTGATTTAGTGTTTGAAAACCCTCGAATAAATTATTCAAGGGAAAAATAGACAATTATTTATTTAAGGGAAACAAAAATACCTACAATTCAGCACCAATTATCTCAAATATTTGCACTTATGCTGGAAAGAAACAATTACTAGTGACAATCTTCTTTCTCTGCAAACAAAAATATGAAATATAGTTGGCACATATACACAACTTCAAATACTATATGGAAATATTATAACGAGCCTTTTCCCAGGGTGTGATAATGTAAAGTAGCAGAACCTCAATAGTCCCTTCAGATGGATGTAATAAAAAAATAAAAAAAAGCTGTTCATATTTACAGTTGTATCACTACCTGGGTGATAAAGCTGCACTTAAAACAAGAGATGGCTTAGTTTTATGACCACGTTACATCAGCAACAGCCAAAGGTCACTCTGCAACAGCTGTTTTGTGGAACATCACATCCATTTCGGGGTAATTAATTTTAGTAAAGTAGCACAGCTTGTATCAGGAAAAGCTTTGAGGAGGCTTGTGACATTTTGGTGTTTGAGGTGATTTTGTTTTCGGTCCATCGAACAATATTTCTTGCAGAAATATTTAAGGAGGCGTTTCACATTATTTCCAATCACGTTACCATAAACTTTGTTTCACCTGCGCCCTTTCTCAGGATTAGGCCTCCTTCATGTCAGGGTTGGAACAGGGGACCCAGATGCAGACACCAGACAGGAGCAGATACTAGTCAAAAAGGTTGTTTATTCCGGGCAGAGGTATCCAAATCGGCAGGCGAAGGCAAAATCCAATGGTCAGGCAGAAATTCAAAAAACCAAGAAAACACTATGGCTGTGGCTGTGAAACAAAAGACTGTGAACAAGAACTGTGACACATGGACTAAGGCTGGAACGTGAGCTAAGGCTACAAACGAACTGGCACAGGACAAAGAGACACACGAGGTTAAATACAAGAGGTAATGAGACACAATGGAAAACAGGTGGGCAGGACAATCAGGGAAGGCTGTGGCAGACGAGACAATCAAGACAAGGTGTGACAGGGCAGACAGGAAATAAAGCTTGGGCA
>OOFC01050896.1:36854-64286 GCA_900323345.1 Pseudochromis fuscus | reverse complement strand
CAGAACTGAAGAAGCCTCTTGGGTGAGAGACGCAACATCTTCATCTTCAACCAAGGCCAGTTGCTCTGACTACATGTGACTGAGGATCCTCACAGACACACTAGTGCAAAAAATATAAATAATGTATAAAGAAAAGATAGTAATTACATACAGTAAATGTAAAGAAACAGAAGTTGTGAACATAGACTGTGGAACCGGTAGGGCCCAGGTCCGAAAAAGTAAAAAATAAGGAAAGTAAAACATTAACCTGGGAAAAAACACTAGTTAAATAAATCACAAACCTATCAGAAAACATTAACCCTTTTACCCCGAACATTTAGCTGCTGACAGAAAGTGACGTGTGTCAGTCTAATCACTGTAATATCCTTAACCACTTGGTCCCAGTTGATTCTGAAAACTGACAAGAGGAGCTTCCGTACACTACCGTAATGTACGTAATGTACGTAATATACGTAATATACAGAACGCTGCACGGCATGACTCTATTCCCTTGCATTACTGCCGTAATGTATGTAATATATACAAAACGCTCCACTTGTTGGCTTGCAGAATCAGCTGGAATCACGTAGCTAGCGTAAATGGCCGAGGGATTACGGTAAAGTGGTTTATGCCGGTCACTCTGTATTTTTTTTATTTATTTGACATTTATTTAACCAGGTAAAATGTTTGAGATCAGGTTCTCATTTTCTAACATGAACTGACCTGTATTGCTGGTGTACGCTCAGTGTTGGAGGGTTAAATAATATTTTCCAAAATAGAGAGATATGGAGATTAGCAGAGACTTCACACAGTTGGAGGCTGTTCTTTGGCAGCAATTAAGAAGCAGTTGTGAGTTTAACATTCATATTATATTTTATTGTATTAAGCCACTTCTCCTCGGAGTGGGATTTCTGCAACACTGTAACAAGAGTAAGTCAGCTGGCTGCTTTTTTAGGGTTGTGGGGTTTTTTTTGTGTTTGTGTGCGCGCAAGGTGTGTTCATAGACTCATAGGGGGAGTGGGCTCCACCAAATTTAGACGTGCTCCACGGTCTATGGTTGTGACTATACATTATTTGAATATATTTATTTATTTCATCGACAGTGAATATTAATGAACATTTCTGTAAATATGACAGAATTAGCCAAACCGCTATTTTTCATCTGTAGTCTTCTGACAGATGTTATAGTCAGTCTAAAAACAAGAACAATAAAATTCTTTATATACAATCAACACAGCATCACTTCCATGATTATGCAGTATACAGTCAGTAAAAAATTTACACTGTGTACAACAAAGACAAGAGACCAAAAGTCCCACAATAGCATATCATCTCATTTGTTGTAATATAACCTCATCAAATGGACAGAGACAAGATGTGTAAAATGTGTATTGGAATTGTAGTGCAAAAAAGATATTTCTGTAAAGAGATAAAAAATAAGACTTACAATGTACAAGAATCCCATATATGTCCATATAGATGAGGGATGATGACCATTAGCCAATGGTACTGTGGAGCGCCATAAAACATTAAGATCCCCTTGATAAAACAACAAAAAGCTGCTAAGAAATGAACAAAAACAGCATGAATTAGAAAAGTTGATAGCTAAAATGAAAACTGAAAACTAATTTGACACACTTTGCTGTACTTGTTAGCTTGCTTGTTGTAGGAGGTCACATACACACTGCACACCCTAGCGAAAACAGCTAACTAACACTTGCCAAGCTAGCGCTCTTATGTTTTCCCTGGTGAGGTACAAGTATCTTTTAATGTGGCCCTGATACGTTGTCTTAAGGGAGAAGCTGCATTATTTTGTTAAGAACCATTCATCAACATTAGCAGTACTTCAGCTGGCAGCATTTGTTGTTTTGTTCATTTATTTATTAGGCTGTGGGGTAAAAAGTGCTCTTTTGGGAAATGTTCATGGGAGGCAGCTTGTGTTTGGATTTATAAGTTTCAGCAGGGCTACTTTTATCTGGAAGAAACTGATCACCCGATCAATCATTTCTCATATCGACCCTCACACGCACACACAGGGTGCCCTCACTATTGTTTTAAGGTTTCTTTGAAGTATTTCACAGGAATTCTTTTGACTTAGAGAGTTTACAAATGGTTCAGTGCTACTTTGTCTGGAAATCACAGATCATCTGATGTATCATTCATCACTCCCTAAAACACACACGGGTTGTTTTTTTTTAGGGATTCATGATCGTAAACAATTTCTCACTGAACGTATTTATTATGTTTCCCTCCTCTGTTTATATTTGAATCTTGCTTGAGTGTAAATGACTCGAGTGTTTTTAGGGAGTGGCAGGGTTGATATTCAGGAGAGTGCAAAGATAATGATGAACAATTGATTGCGGTGTGCTGGTCTGGGCCAGTTTTGTCTCATCCAAGCCCTAACAATATGTAATAGGTGCAGGTATAATGCGCATGTCAACATCCTTTTTTTTTTTAAACTACCAAACTACTGTATGTCTCATATCAACATCTTGTGTTTTGACAGCAACTAGTTTGACAACGTGATACCACAGATCATCAGCTCGGCAGCAAACAAAAGCTCCACATGGATCGGTTTTGGAAAACAGGTCACACCTGGGACCCTACTGTGAGATGTGAAAAACAAATTCAAGCCGGGGGACATCACATAATACCAGTCACATACGACACACTGAGGGGAAAACAGATATTTGGATTCATCACCCTGCATGAGTTGTTGAGAGTGTGACTACATGTTCAATTATTCGACAAATTCACAAGCAAACAATTGTTTTTGATTATGACAAGGGAACTTACTGCCTTGATTATACCGTCTTTTTCACTTTTCTCCAAACACAGTAAAACTTTCTATTGTCCCAGTAGCTCTAAAAATTTGCATTCAAAGGGATGTATTCACCCAATGGGACGTAGACTCTTATAAACAATGACAAACTCTTTCATGAATAAAACATTTGGTGGGACTACTTTGAGAATGCTAAAGTTGTAAGAAGACCAGCCGTGCAGTTTTTTTTGTATTCAATATATGTTTAAAAAAAAATGCTTGAAGACATAATTCCTCACTTTGAGAAAGATATCATCATGGATAAGAAGACATTACAGTAAATATTTTAATAAACTGTTTGCTTTTTTTGTGCTTCATCATATCTCTTTCTTTGCCAGGGGAAACAGCCAGCAGTTCAGAAATGTTTGTTTTCAACCATCCTCTGACTTAATTGCTCCATTAGTTAATTAGTTATTTATCTTTCACCACTTGCATCCACATGCACATGCCATGAGGGCTGCCGCTATCCAGACTGGTTGTTTTTGGAGGGACAAAGAAACGCTGGGGAGGGAGAGAAAAGAACCATACATCTAAATTAACATTAATGAAGTGAGTTATACAAAGAGGCCAGGTCTCAAAAGGCACTCAATATCAAGTGACAGAGGGAGGTGAAAGGGAGGCATGTATTAATGCACAAGGAACTTCCTTGACACTTTTTAATTGCCACCTTAACCTCCTGTGTCGGAGCCATTTAGTCACCACAAAAGCATCACATGCAAAAGGGGAGGAGGAGAAAATCCAAGCTGTGCACTGCATCAACCTCACTTATCCTCCTTAGCCTCTGACTCTATGTTCCCCTATAGTGCTTTGCCAATAAACCACTAAAACTCCCCCAAGGCTCTGGTACACATGACAAGCCCACGCTGCTGTTATGACCCCTTTCGCTTGGCGCTAGTAAATGTGGCTTTTAATTGCCATCTTCTGTCATCTGAGCGAACTGTAGACCTGTAACCACAGGCATCACCGGTTGCAGAAAGTACATTACATAATATAAACTCACTCATAATGCACAATAAAAGCCTCTTTGCTGTGTGAATTACAGTTCAGGGAGAGGTGCCGCATGATGCAGGAGTTTAAACATGAAAGATTAACTAAAGGTCTTTACTGACTTACTTTCACAACATACCCATTAGGTTGGTTTTTTTTAAATATTCTTTTGTATTTTCAAATGCACACCATTATGAGGGTTTATTAGGAGCACCAGTGTAAAACAACAAGTTCTACAATAAATTCTGCTGTCAGGTCATAATATTTGATTTTGTGTTGGAAAAAAAAAGTGTCCATTCAATCATATGATAATTTTGGAAATTCATTTCTCTCTGTAACATGGGTTGACTTCAATATTAACTCCACCAGTCAGTTATTTTAATTGTTTGTGATTTTTCACCACCCGTTCCAGTTGTACTTTCAGGCTAACTGCCTATTTTTATTTCAGTAACTTTTTGTTTCTCCATTAATTTGCATCACTTTGCATTTCACATAAAATCTAATTGTAATAATTACCTAAAAAGCACATTAACATGTTCTATATGATGTTTTTGATGGTGTGGAGTTGTGTAGAAGTGAGGTGAACCAAACCATCTCTGTTTGGCATGTAGCCAGGTTGCATTGTGGGTAATGGAGGCAGCAAATCTTAAAGAAAAAGCACGCCTGGAGCAAAAATCAAAATGTCTGCTCCTGTTGCATTAAACATTTAACTGTCTATTGTGTGAATCAGATCATGTTAAAATGCAACACCGATAATCAGTGAAGCACACTTGAGACTAAGGAGACATGAAAGATAAAAACCAGTGTTTTATGTATTGAGCTAATCTAATCATCATTCAGTTTTGATCTTATAAATTAATTCACAGGTAAGTAATTACCTGTAAATGATATAATTATTGAAATAATACTAATCCCACAGGATGAGGCTTCACATTTTGCTCTGATCCTCAGTGTAGAAGCATTTATATATGTTTAAAAAAGGGCTGTGAACCTATTTTAGTAATACATCTGCAGAGATGATTAATCTTGCTTTTTAATGTGATCATGTCAAAGTGTTTCGACCGCAGTCTGTGTTGTCATTTGGGCTTTGAATTTTTGCTCGATTTTTAATCAGTTATGTGGATTGATTCAAGATGGGAAAAAAACCCTCCGTTTTAAAAGACAATTACCTCTTCAATCTCAAAGCAATCAAGAGACCTGTTCATCATTTCAACATATTCAATTTCTCTTTAAATCAGAAAATGAATAAACCAAAAAAGTAATCATAAAGAAATGCTTCAGGGAAATATTCCAGTGGCCGACTTGTCATATTTTTGCCCTTGGGATAATTTTTGACCACATAATTAGAAGACTAATCAAACCTAATAACTGTACAGGTATCATTGAACAAGTTTCTGAAAAAATAAAATATCACTGTTTCTTTGATGTGAACAAAAAATACTGTTTAAAACTAAAGTATCCCAGTGCAAGATTTTAATGTATGCGATATTCATCTGTGTTTGTGGTTAGTCCTGGACAGTTCAGCAGACCATGATATTTCCTTAAACTAAATGTCATGAAGGCATTCAAGCATGAAATGTCAGACTAATTCAGGGCACAAGCACAAAATGTGAGCTCGCAAAGCTTGCTGAAACCATACAGGGCAATTCATCAAAGCGAAAAGGTGGCCCAAGAAGAGTGACGTAAAAAACAAATGGTCTGCAGACACAGCTCAAATTGATTTTGCAACAAAAATTGTGCTTAAAATCTATCTCAATTTCAATGAAACATTGTTGCTCACAGTTTCTTAAAGCAAAATCTATAACTTATGCCATTTTATTATAGGTGTCTGAAATAACAACACTGAGGGCATTCTGTCCTTGAAAGATTATTATCGACTAAATATTTGGCAAGGAATGATTTTACAGTAACAGCAGTGCTGCATGTCAATGGCACCTTGGCACTGATTCCAACAGAGACATCAGACAGATATTTTAAAGTCTTTTTTATACTTCTTTGTGGAAAACTTTTTTTTTTTTTTGGTTGTTCGATCTTGCCAAAAACAGAAAGTCACAAAGAGCAAAACATAAGTGAAGATTTCCAGTGAAGAGCAGCTTGTTTGCAGGTCACCCTGGACCAGTGGCTGCAAGAAGGAAGACTTCCCACCCCATTTAAAACCTGGATACATTGTTGAAGAAGACTCTATTTTGGGTTTTATTACTAACTAGAAAAGCACTCGGAGAGCACAGACCTCCACCAAGCACAACATTTCCTTCCATATTGTGACTTCCACCAAAGATATTACTAGTATTAGTCTTGTGTTTATTTATATCAATATTAGCTCCACAGCGTCGTGGCTGTTTAAAGATGTCTGTTGCATGTTTCTAGCTTCATTTGTTTCTAGCTTCATGAGTTTTTCATATTCTGGATCAAATTATCCAAAATTATTCCTTTATCCGGATCAATCTTTGATATATTGTAGACCATGTTAGAAACTTGTCCTGTATTTTTTTTTCAGTGTCTTGACCATTTTTGGTGGAGTCATATGCATAAATGTTACATATGGTCCTATCTCCCAATGTTAAAGAATCCTTCAAAAAATTCCTGGATCCAGACGGTGATCCGGATCACTTCCAAAATCTAATCATTTGTTCCTTATCCCCATCTGGACAATCCCTGAAAATTTCATCAAAATCCGTCTGTAACTTTTAGAGTTATTTTGGAAACCAACAGACAAACAGACAAACCCCAGCAAAAACATAACCTCCTTGGCGGAGGTAATTAATATAGTCTAATCTGCTGTCTGCTATTTCCTGTCTGTTGTTGTAGACTTGTCTTGCTTATGGCCGCTGGTCACATCCATCATATGTCTCCAGTATCTGTTCAACATTAGCAGGAATCTTCACTTTAGCGTCACTGTCAGCTGCACTATAGGTGTAATCAACAAACAGCTGATATGAAAGAAACACCAGTGGCAATTTGACCATAGCTGTTGAGGTTAACATGTCTTTCTCAGACACATAAGGATAGTTTAGAGAGCTGGACAATGAGTGTGTAACACAGGGGTGGGCAGTCCTGGTGCTCGAGAGCCGCTATCCTGCATGTTTTAGATGTGTCCCTCTTCCAACACACCTGATTCAAGTGATCAGGGTTGTTAGCAGGCTTCTGCAGAGCTTGATTATGAGCTGGTCATTTGAATCAGGTGTGTTGGAAGAGGGACACATCTAAAACATGCAGGATAGCGGCCCTCGAGGACCAGGACTGGACACCCCTGGTGTAACATGTAGCTCGCTCTGTCAAGGTAATCTTATTCTGAAGTGTGTGACATATCATGATCTCATTGTACTGTATAGTGAGTATGTTTGGGATTCCTGAGTAGATAATCTGAAATTCACCTTAGGTTATTTCCTGTGTTGAGTGGTTTGCTTGTTTGTTTTTACAGATTACAGAAAAACGTTTTATAGGGTATTAGCCAAACACCAAATGATTATGCCTTGGTCAGTGTTTGTGCTCTCTCAGTCAAGATTTCCAAAATTGGTTGGAATTTTAAAACTCAAAAACCTGAACTAACATACTTTACCAACCCAGAAACATCTAATTTGAAAATACTTTCAAGTATTCAATGCTACACATAGGTTATGGGAGCATCTTAAATCATTATTTTTGAATTTGTTTGCAAAAACATCACCAAACTGTGTTTTGTGCAGTTCATTTTTGGTTATGTCTGCCTGTTTTGTTTCAGTTTTGGTCGCTATGACAACAGCCTTGCTACAATATCTTTATTATTACTGATTAACAATACACTGAAATCATCTACATGTTTCTTATGAGAACAGGACTTTATAATCATTGTTAAGATAACATTAGCCACCTCAGATTAGCTGCTAAGCCACTGATTAACAGCTTTTACCCACAGTCTCCAAAATATTGTAAGCTCCACTAATACTGTTTACTCCACTGTAAATATCTAAATAACAATATATCCCAGGTCAATTTAGCAACACAGAAATGCTGCAACAAGGAAACTGCAATACAGTCAAAGAACATGAAACTGAACAAAAATCAGACACAATCTGATTTGTCATTCTTAAGATATTACACACTAGTTGAAATTCAAGGGGATAATTCACTACTATTAATTTCTAAGGATATGACTTAAATTGATTTAGATAGCCAGTTTCAACCCACTCATCAGACATTAAACATTAAATTGGAAACAGGGAGAGATTAGATAAATTCTAATCAAGATTTATTACAGGTGCTAGACTAAAATTAATACTTATTGAGAGAGACAGTTGAGGTCAAACGTAAAATGACAGTGGACTTCCATTTAGTCCTACCCGAAGCAATTTCCCATCTCTGCATCTTTGTCTTTCACTGCGTCTCAACTAAACTGCTGTGCTGAACTTTTGCCATTCGGAGTAATGAAGAGCCTTAACAATCATATGTAATTAGCCACTGAATATTCATCAGCCTAAACCACAGCATGCCTCAGGATTTGAAGAATAGTATCAAATATTAATACCCATGTAATGAGTGCAGCAGTTTATAGACGAGGTGGGACAGATGTTATTTTGAGGTTTAGATAAATTAGAAAAACAGTGGTCTATCATTTATGCACACTGTAAGTCATAACACCTGACACATGAAATCAGCTCGGAGTGATTACTTACATGCAACGTGTCAGCTCTGGTAGCTACGAGCTTCTCTCCTCCAAGTGGTTGCTTTTTAATGTGCTGTGGGTTTTGACAGATCTGCATTTTCCTACTATGCACCTTGGGCATGAACCAATTTACAAAAGGATTTAAAATTAGTTACACATAGATCCATTCATCATAAAGAATATGGTGATGAAGAAATGTGCTTTTTTCCCCCCTTTGGGAACTATGTTTAAATTGCTGTTGTTTTCTTATTGTGACTTTTTGTTGCGTTTGAACATGTTGTGAATGGCTGACACCTGGGTCGTGTATCTCGGTTAAATAAAGGTAAAATGAAAATAAAAAATAAAAGGTTTTGTTTGCTCAGTTCAGGTGAAATCCTGGCAAAAAACAAGCCAGAAAATACAGAAAATGTTGTGGAATTCTATGTCATTATTGTATTTAGTTATATAAATATGGATTGAGTATTGTTTTAACTTCAAGCTTTTTAATGACTCTTTCTGTCTCCCAGACCATCACCAAGAATACCAGAACTCTGACCTATTGATTTGAAGACTCGTGTTTGTGCTGTTTTCATTTTCTTTCTAAGAAATATATGAAACATTACTTCAATTAGACAAATATAATTCTCACTGGCTCATTTTGCTATATAAGATAGATATATATATATATATCTTATTTCCTTCTAAGGGATTTTGCCTGAGGAAGACTTGCAGTTGGTGGAAACACTGTTGATGAAATTAAAGACAGCTGTGATTCGAGCGTGCAGCGTGTGTGGGTACAAGTTGAACTTAATGATCAACAAGCAAACTAAACTGAGTGTAATCAGAAAAAAAATAATTTCTATATTTAGTTGGTAACTAATAAGTGACCCAACCTTTTTCCAGGACACCCAGCAATCTGTTTCCTGAAACAAACCCCTCCCAGATGTTTATTTCTAGTTTCCACCAGTTTCAATACAAGAATGTAACAAAAATATACAATCTATGAATTACAAAAATATGGAAAATATAAAAACTATTCCAAGTGCAACATTTGCAGGAATTTGTGCAAGAAAATAATACAAACAGGATTGTCCATCCATGTTGTCTGTTTTAGGAGTACACCCTGTAATCATTTTAGTGAGCGCTGATATTTCTATGTGACAGTGTTAATGTCTGACATTAACAGCCCTGCTGCCCTGATGGTCATTGATCACTGATATTTATGGAGAGAAATTGCTGAATCAGACATGGGGCTTATTTTACTGCTACAATTGACAGAAAAATATCAATACTCACAGAGAGAAGGAGGCGGACTGAAATGAGCGAAATGATCAAGAGAAGATGTAGCTTGTTTTCATTAGGGACTGGCTGATAACATCAGATGATTAATCACCATCTTCCCTGCTGTTGTAATTCTCTACATGAGCTAGAGGAGATGTGTAGCTACCAACTACAATAAACTATTCTCTGGTATAAATCAGACTCACTCAGCACGCATCTCAGGAAAAAAAAAAAAGTGAAAATGTTTCATGCTTTAGCTGTGACTGATCCACAACCTCACTTTTGCTGATAATATGATAAAATGTTTGTGTACTTTAAAAACTGGACCGTTTATACAAGCATTGGATATTATATTTTTGTTGGTTATACAAGGAAAAAAGAAGAAAAAGGTATCTTTGAAGTTTGCCTTAATCCTTAAAACAAAATGGTTCAGAAAACATCCATCATGCATAATGCATGTGGTGCATTTCTCTCACACAATTCAAGTTTTTTTTTCTCTTTTTTGTCTTTATTTCTGCTGGAGGGACATGAAAAAGAGCTTGCACAAAGTAAAAGCTTGGTTTTCCTGTGTTTGTAGTGGACTAGGGCATGCTGCTCTCACAATGGCCAATACGCCAGGCCGGTTTGATTTCCCTAGGGATATGAGGACTATCATATCACCTGGCACTTTCCTTTCAACTCTTTCCCAGTTCAATTTATTGGGTACAAACAGGGTTCAGATCCACTCTTTGTGAGAGTCTAAAAGACGGCTTTAACACTGCAATAAACATCTTGAGGAGAACGTCTCAGTCTCAGATTTCCACTTCACGACCCACGTGACGAGGAGAATCACTCTGCTGATACTTACAGCCATGCTAACAGAGAGGTGAAGAGATTTAATTGGATATAACGAAGTGAGCGATTAAATGTTCTGTTTGACCTTTCAATTAGGTTTTAAAGACTCCCCCTCCCTCACTTTCAAGCACTTATTAATATTACCTGTTAAAAAATCAGTCAGTGACCCTTCACCACAAGATCAAGATTAAAAGAGACACCCACCAATCTGACACATGAAGATCAGCTTCCTGATAAACACAGCTGTATGTTGGTGTTCAGGACTCTGGACTAAAGTATTTGTAGTCTGAGAAAAGAAAACTTCTCAACTTGGGGAATATAACAGCATGTGATCAAAAACATCTCTTAAGGCACATATCTCTCCGTTCAACTATAGTTTGTTTTAATGTTATTTATTTATATAGTATCACATGGTATATTACTGGGTTTTATGTTTGTGTGAAAATTACTACTGTCTAACTAAATCACTGGAGTTCCAGGTTTTTATACCTCTAACATGAGTACACTTCAATCCAAATGCTCCATACATTAAAAAAAAAAAAGTATCCTAATGTCAGTTGTTTGTAATATTATTCAAGGACAGTGAAAAAAACCCAAATAAACATGAATACAGAAGAAAATGCAACCCTTAAGTCTGCAACTGTAAGTGTAATGTCCTACTTTTGGTCGTACAAATGCCAGCCCAAATGCAACAATGCAGCAAAAATTAATATTTCCATATTTGCTGACCTTATTGAAGACATGAAACTCCTTACTGAAGACCAAGTAATTCATATTTCTGTCAGAAAGAGAGTGTCCAGGGCCAGGAAGCTGCTTATTAAAACTGCCCTGTAAATCTTGCATGGACAAGTCCTGGCCTTATTACATGGTGGTTTTAATAAAGCTGTCAATTCTTCAGATTACGCTAGTGACCTCTTTTTATGTAAGCCATTTTAATGTTCCCTCGAGACCAGTTGGGTTTATAAAGCTGGTGCCAAATCATCACACTTAATCAAACACCTATACCCTCCCCCTCCATCCTGAATTGGTGATGTTTATAAACACAGTATATCATTCAAGGCTGTTTGACTGCACAGGACATTACTGCGAAAAGAAAAGCATCTGTCAGCAAGGAAACACGGCGAAAGGTTTGCTTTTATTATGGTGTTTTTTGGGTGTCATAAATGACAACTTGCAATAAATTTCTTGATGTAGTCTTGAATTGAAACTTTGATATGATTCTGGTGCTTTATTATTACCCTCGCAAACAAATTAGAACCGAAATGAAATAACCCATCGACCCATCAGAATAGAATTATACTTATTGTATAACCTGCCAAACAAATCTTAATGCATTGCTACAATCAGAAGTTGTAGTAAATTGAAGAAATACAAATCATGATTAAGAAGACATACTTTGGAAGGTAATATTACACTTTAGTTAAATCTTGGGGTCGTCTGTTTACCTGCACGGTACCAGTGGTTACACATCCACAAATCAACCACATCTTTATTACAAATTGCAAAGAACAAATAAATATGTCCACAGAAGTGATGACATGAAACAAAGTGGATACTGGGGCTGCAACACACAACACAGTTCAAGGAAGTAACTTGTTTTTTTGCCCCTTGGCACCGAGACTCAGCTGAGTGCAGCAGTTTGCAACTAACAAAGCTGGGCTCGCTCTACAAACGGCCTCTATCAAAATATGGTAATTGATGGTTACAAATAGAAGGGGAGGTGTGCACTGTCACAGGAAGAAGGTTCTCAGTTTGAGTCTCAGCTCGGGCTTTTCTTACCCCTTTTCCACCAAACAAGAACCGGTGGTTAGTTAGTTCGGTGCTGGTGCTGGAGCTGGTGGTTAGTTGGTTCAGATGCTGTTTCTCCTATGAACCAGTTTGCTTTTCTGCTGCCAAGGAGCCAAGTTGGGGCCACTTCACTGCGTCACTGTAAAAGGTCAGTACATCACTGCATAGCCAGTTCCCCAACAACCGGCCGCTAGCAAGCTAGCTGTTGTTAACAAACTACTGTTACCCTGTTACTATCAGTCCATGAAAAAATGATTTTTTTCAGTGGATAATCTTGTTACAACATGATTGAGTTAACAAAGCAGTGTTGCATTGCTGTATGTGGTATTTATTCAGTTTTTGGTGTCGTTCTTGGTTGCATATGACGGCCAAGTGCACCCTCGCTGTAATAGTGTTTAAATGGAGGAGCTCATCGTGTGCATACTAGTGCTGTTCCTGGTTTTGCAAACCTACATAAAGATCCAGAACCAAAACATCCAACTGTTAGTGGCCACCCTATTTTCATTACTCTACTCTTCTACTATCGCTAGTTGTGTTTCCACCATTGCTCCCCCAGCTCCTGGCGTAGTCGCTGCTTAGTTGGTGCTGAGCTCTGGCCCAGCAAGGATTTAATGCCTGACTTAGCACCAGTTGTAGCCGTTGGAGCCAGTGCTCACGACGGTGGAAACACAACGAACTGGTGCTAAGTCAGGCACCAGCACAGAGCCAGCACCGGTTCTTGGTTGGTGGAAAAGGGGTATCTGTGTGGAGTTGGATTGCATGTGTGGATTTTCCTCCCACAGTCCAAAGACATGCTTGTTGGGTGAACTGATCATTCTAGATTGACTGTAGGTGTGAATGTGGGTGGTTGTGTCTCTGTGTGTTGGTCCTGCAATAGACTGGCGACCATTGGCCATTTTGTGTGTTATGGTTTGGCCACCTGATGAGTGTAACCACAATACTATGCTGTTTACTTCCTTTTTGCTCCACACAAATGTCTCTAATGCTGCTAAATACTTCGCTGTACACTCGTCAGCTACCTGCTTTGTCTGTCGGCCTTTCAGTGCCAACCTTGCACTATACAGTGG
The DNA here is from genome assembly GCA_900323345.1 of Pseudochromis fuscus. Lineage (NCBI taxonomy): Eukaryota > Metazoa > Chordata > Actinopteri > Pseudochromidae > Pseudochromis > Pseudochromis fuscus. The sequence continues at coordinate 50,908 of OOFC01050896.1, read as the reverse complement.
ATTTTAAAAGCTTCCTCAAAACAGCTGCCTACGTCTGGAAAAAATAGTGAGAGGAAAACAACATAGTGGAATAGTGGGTTGTACAACCAAACCAAAATTAAACCAAAGATTTTAGTGAGGTTGTGTGCAAGTAAACAATAGACAAACACCCCACAGTCTAAATGGCACTTGGGCAAAGGGGAAGGGGAACAACTTCATTTTAGGTGTAATTTTACAACAATAGAGTTCAGGATCATGACGTCACATCGCAAAGCATTTTGGGATTTATGGTCCACTCATCAGCGGCCACCTTCCTTCCTACAAATTTCTACACTTTTTAACGCACACACTTTCCAGTCATTTTGTTATATTTTGTCAGCAATGGGATGCAGATGTTGCATGGTTGGGATGTGACGGTAAGTCTCATCACTGGTTTGGGAGAAGTTAATGAGTTAATCATGTTCTTATCCCATTGTTCAGGTCGGGGCTAAAACACCTGTCCTGCCCTCTGTTTTGGTTGTGTAACAGCCATATGAGCAATCGCAATGTCGTCATGTCCGGGGCTGCGGTAGGAAACAATCTATTACATAAATGTGGAAAAAACAATGTTCCCAAACAGACCAATGCTTCCCTTGTGCTGCAACAGATTTGTAATTTTCAGAAACAGAGCTACAGGCATGGATGCATCAGTTGTTTGTCGAGCATTCACTAAAATCGCGAAGAAAACAACAGTGATTGTTCACATTTAGGCATCTGGTCCACATAATTAAATGATGCCTCGCTTTTTTTATTGGTGTCCTGTAAAATGTGTGTCATAATATTAATATTATGTGTGTTAAATGTACATTTTTGACTCCCTAATACTATTTGGCTGTTTACCATTGCAGACCACAAACATGGCGGACGCATCCAATAATCCACCGTGGCATGATGTATGTTCCCAAACTCTATACTTTTTTTTTTTTCCTTTTTGGTGACTGACCATTAGTGAAACAAGATAATAACCATAGCATACTGTATTTGGGAATTTAGCACCAGGCAGCGTCCCTCCGAGCTCACACTTCCCTAGACCTGCCCAGAGAGATGCCAGAGTAGCACCATCTGTGGCAAGGACACAGGAAGTGGCTATGGGTGTGTTCTGCAAGATAGCATGTTGGTTAAACATGCAACAGTTGGACTAGCTGCAACAAAGCCATGGCACGGCATTACAACTGCATGTTAGCAAAACCTGACGAAACAGTACTCAAAGGAAAAAGTTGAGTGTTTCAACCTACAAAGAAGTGAAGAGCAGATGTTTTGCTGGTGATAGATGCCTGCCTGACTTCCAGCATAGCTTGTTTTCTACACGCTGTCCTTCCTCAATGTGCTTTTCCCATTGGGCGGCTTCGTTCATAAATCTTTCTGAAAAGCTGAAACATGATGCCGAACCATTTCGCTCATTTTTTAAGATAAAGGAGTATCTAATAATGTACTGACAGTACAGTACTGAGAAAATGGGAACACCTCATCATTTTAACAAAGATTTAACAGCGGCTACTTTTTTATTTGACAACTACAGCTCCTGTGTCTGACATAGACCCCCCCCCGTCAAAACCCTGTGGGAGTCGAGGCTGTTAATTCAGTCATAAGGCAGCACTGTGCACTAAAATACATGACATTTTGGAAGACATAGACTAATTGGTAAATTGAAAAATGATCCCTGTCTCTAGTTGGGAAACTAATCTGGCCTTATTAATCGTGTGATTAATGAGACCAACACAGTGACTATCAGGGAAAAGAAAAGGAGATGCTTCAGACTTTTCGCTCTTGCTCAGTCAATTAGTAACTAAATTGCCTTTGATTTATCTACAGTCACAGCAAAGAAAGAAATTAGCTAGCCTTGCCTTTTGTAAAGAGGAAAATTAATCATGAACAAAATTCTAGCTGTCGTAATAAAAAAAAAGGTATCGTATTTTTAAGAAATTGTTAAATTAAATGTGCAGATTCAGGTTTATCATCAACTTCTCTTTCACATGAGACACTCACCAGGGACTAATTTGCTGCAAAATTTGGCTGCTGCTGGACACACATTCAAATTGAAAAGCTATCACTCATCGATTGCAGCCAAGACATTGTTTTCCATGGCAAAATCTTTCAGCCTAGCACTACACGCTCACTTAAGCTTGTGGGTGACACATGGAAGGGACCCACATTACTTTGGCTTGAGTCCAACTGGACCCAGTAGAGAGATCTGGCCACCATACCCTCAAGAGAAAGCACAATTTCCCACCCTGTGTCTCGCAGTGGGCCCTGGTTTCATCCATCAGGGCGAGGTACTGCTTTTCCAAAAAATTCTGAAGATTTTGCCTCACCAGCACAACTCTCCAGGCCGATGAGGCATGCAAATTTACTGCACTGACGTCGCAATTTTCACAATGAAATCCCTCCTTACATTCTTTGAATATATGTGTTCGTTGTCTCTCTCTCTCTCTCTCTCTCTCTCTCTAAAAAAAAAATACTAAAGTACAGGGATATGGGTGAACTCAGGAAAAGGTGAAAAAAAAACAGCAGCATTAAGTAAATGAACAAGGTATCAGCCATTTGAGAAAATCATTGTATGATTATTTTATAGCACAAAAGAGGGTCTGAATGTTCAATGAATGGCTAATCTATTACAGCAATTGTGGGCATTTAATGAGACAGCTAAAATTGGGCAAATTAGACAGCAATTACCTTGAAATCTCTGGAAAACATCCACCGTAATAGTGTTTCCATGTAGACCCACTTCATGCTGTGGAAGCGGGCGTAGAAATAGCAACTGTTTGTTAAGGCGGCTTCAACACTAAATTTAATTCAAAATTTACAGCCACTTTCAGAAAAAAAAGGGTTTCCGGAGCAATCTCTCTTCCCCGTGCCTCTCAGTGGGAGTTCAAAAGCTACACAAATTCAGTCTATCAACTGTTCCACAGTCATTCATTTGTAGTTTTATAACATCCAGCCTATCTGGTCCCAGATGCTTCACAATTCAACAGTTCTTCCTCTCTCAAATTGATTTGTTAGCAGCATCTGAACTATGCTGGCAGACATGTGGGGCCAAGGTAACATCTTTATTTTAGATACGTAACAACATCCATTCATTTTGTCAGGGGCTTGTTTTTAGCACCTCTGAATTATGTTATGCAAATAGAAATTCATAGAGGCACACATAACAGGCACACTGTGGCACTGGCACATACCCTAACACTCACTTCTTTTGAGTAAACAAAAGACTTCATAAATCCGTGAATAAAAACTGCTTCACTATGTTATGGGAAATGTGGTCATATACATCTGAAATGCATTCATGCCCCTTGCTGTTTCCCACAGGTACTTTACAGGAATAGGGATAGACAGAATTGCATTTGGCTGAATAAGACTCCTGCACTATGGCCAAATATGTGCCAATATGTAGGAAATGGTTTTTTACAAACAAACAAGTATTACAATCATACTCATCTCCAGTTTGTGATCCAAATGACACACACAGACCCTAGTTTCCTGTTTTGTGTTGTTGCAAGAGATTAAAAAGGGGAAGAATCCATAGGCTACAAAGACAGGAAGTCCAAACACAAACAGGATCACTACTGTTTCTGGCTTATTTACAAAAGATTGACTTCAGATCTCTGTTAAAACAATATTCCCTCAGGGATCATTAAAGTTTTCTGATTCTGATTTTCTAAAAAATGACAAAGCAAATGATACTTACTACAGGTGTTGACAAGCAACCGGTTTATTATTATTACATTTACAGTCCTTAGGTGCTGAGAACAGTTCTTGCAAGTGCCGGCTATACTGAATGAGTCACTGATATAATTTCTAATTTAAAAGATAGAGGAAATAACATGTTTGTATTTTAATCTGTTTCATATGGTAAATGTACTGCTCTCATATATTGCCATTTTTAGCTTAGGTTTACAAAGCCCTTTATAAGTCATCTTTTGCCTCTCAATTTACACAGTCACGCATACCCACTGATACACTAATGAAAACAGAGCTCCATGCAAGGCAGCAGATAAGACTGGGTGCAACTTAGGGTCAGTCACATATGAACATGTAACTGTTCACATTTTTCTTTGTTACAATTACTTGTTGGGAATCAGAAGACGTCTTCTAAGCTGAACCTGTTCAACTCATCTTTACTGTGCAACATAGGTCATCAAGTAGATAAAAGTGAACCAGCTTCATGATGCTGGAAAATCCCAGTAAAATATCTAGATAAACCAGATACTTATAAGTATCACTAAGATCTGATCAAAACCAGTTACTAACCAAAATTAATTCTTCATTCTCCAGGATCCCATAGTCAAAGGTGCTGCATCTGCATCTTACTGTAAAATGAAACCACTGCAGTAAAGAGCACAGAGTGACACATTTATTCTCCTACTCTGGTTTTAAAAATGACTTCTTCTTTTTTTTTCAGGACAACAGAAATCAAGGTGACCACAGTCATCAATAATTGAATTAATACACTGCATTTTAATTGCAAACAAAGTGACTCAATAAAAATGATCTCTATAAATTATCAATTACCTAACAACTGAAGTGTGGAAATACATAAAAATAATAACTAAAATGCATACTTAATTCAATTTGATGTATGTCACACAAACAATCATCAAACAACCTCCTCTGTTCAAATAGGTTGTTACTGCAAAAGCCCTATAAATTAATTTTCAATAATTATCCATTTTTTATGTCGTGATATGGATTAAAATAATTCACCTATGCCACCTGATGTTTTACTTTATTGGCAATTACATTATTCTCTGCCATGTTCAACTTCTTTACATTTTACTTCACTGTATATTATTAATGCCACTGCACTGGCATCTCCACACAGACATTGACACTGTTCTCATTTATCTCAATAAACTGCTCTTATTTTATGTTATTAACTTATGATTATAAACATCACTTCCTTCATATTTATAAGGCAGCTGGGTCCAGGATCACCAACGTTAGGCAATGTAAGAGATCTTGGTGTTTGAAGACTGCAGCACTTATTCTATCTGACAGACATCTTCCTTTTTGAAGGTGTGAGCTCACAAATAAAAAAAAAGCCAAATGTCCTTGCTTGAACTCTAACATGCGCCATATTGAGTGAAATGGTGTCAAAGGAAAAGAATTGATTCCACCATGTCTTACATCAGATATTGATTGCTGTGAGAACAATGGAGTGTGTGACACGAACAGCTCAGTCCAATGAAGCACAAATAAGTGGTTTAATTGTCTCAGTTAATTAACTTTCTATGCCTGCAGTAAATCTTCCACAACATTATGGCGTATTGGTTTCATTTATTTAATATTTATTTAATATTTATTTCAAGTGGTGAGCTTTAATTTTTAGCTGTCACGACAACAACCAAGTTTTATATAAAATCTACAGATCTGGATTACTCCATACAGGATTGTATTAGTTAACAATCTAGACAAAAAGTGTTTGCTTATGATCGTGTTTAAATGCAACATGCAAATATATTTTCTGCAAAAGAGAAAAATGTTGCTGCAGACTTTGATCTTAAAATTAGATGCAAGTAATCAAATTACAATTTCTCTGTAATCCAACTCCAAACCAGATCCTAAATTTCCCCCTACATGGCACCTGGGTATAAATAAAGCTACAACACATAGTGTGTTCTTGTTGTCCAAAGCAGAGGTTTTCTTTTTCCTCACAAAAGGTTTGTGTAAGTCGTGTTAAACGGCTCCTCAGAAACTTTGACTGTGTGAAAAATGAAACCCTTCTTGCAGCCATATACTGTCAGTCTCATTTTTCTGAACACACAGCAAGTATTTTAGAGGTCCAGCTATTTGTTTTGTTTAGATGTCCATGCTGATGTAGCTCCCTACTGTTTTTTGAGAGTGCAAAAATCGATGACACAGTGCTGAGTTATAGTTAAAATGATGGACCCAGTGCTTTGAAAAATAATCCCTGTAATCCATGACATTGTGGGGTTAAATCATCCATTTCTGTTCCTATTGTCACCACAGTCTCTGCTATCACAGACTATCTACTCACGGGATGTCTGTTAAAGATGCTCAAGAGATTTAGGGGTGGGTACAAAAGGAGGCTTTTGGACCAAGGAAGGAAGTGACTCAGACATGGGTCCCACAAATACGATATATAATACTGTAAAATAATCATTCAAAGGATGAAGCTGGCATCAAAATGGTCCAGCTAGAATTTTACCTAAAAGCAGAAAAAAATAAATAAAAAAGACCTTCAGTGAGTGCCTACCCATGTCAAATCAGACTTTATGGTGCCTCTGAAGACATATAAAATTTTAACTGGGGATGTCCCTCCATACCCGTCTGATCTCCTGAAACCTTATACTTCATGTCACATTTTCTGCCCTTCTCAGAAACAGAGTTCCTGTCTGTCCAGAGTCTGTCTGAAGGTAGTCAGCAGGATTTGTACCATCGCCACTTTGTACTACTGTAACCCTTTCCTCTGGAATAACCTCCCAGCAGACATCAGACAGCCAGACTCTGTTGAGGCCTGTGGATCCAGGATTAAAGGACAACTACACCCTCAAATTCTGCAAGACGAATCTCAGCAGTCGTGTTTTAAAAAATACAATAGAGTGGTGACAGAAGAGATTACCACTGCAGGAGGAATGAGGGACAGATGACTACATGTTGCTTGTCCTTACGGTCTGGGAAAGGTCGGGGATTGGCTTAAACGAAAGCGACTTTGTTGTATATACAGATATTACTTACACACACATGCACTCAGTGTATGTGAATTGAGCTCAGCTACAGTTGCTCTTCTTCATAAAGTTAGAAGTTAAACATACATGGATGACTCAGGCATTTTTTTTCCTGATGTGTGCATATTTTCAGGCATATTTCAAAGCATCTCCCGCCATAAGCCGATAAGTTCTCTCATCTTTCAAAAGATATGAGTAGCTGCCTTCAACACAGCAGCTATACCTCAGTATCCCACTTTCAATGTGACATCAGGAGGAAAGTCTAAAGTTGGTGGACATCAGGGGATCAGACCTGAAATCCTATATGTCCAGGGTGCAATGTTGTTCAATATAAACCTATTTAATGTATTTAAACAATCATTACTGTTTTTTTATGATTATTTCTTCAAAAACACTGTAAATGGAAATTAATTGGCATTAAACTGAAGTAAACTGAATTTAATTGAACTGAACTGGGCTCTGCGACAGACTGGCAACCTGTCCAGGATGTACCCTACCTCTAGCTAATTGCCAGCTGGCATAGGCTCCAACTCAACTGGATAAGCAGGTATAGAATGAATGAACTAATTGAATTGAATTAAATTTGACTGGATTGCATTGAAAAGCAAAAAGGCCATCAGCTCATGTGAACAGTGCTGACATGGTTGCAAACCTTTGATGTATATGTTGTAATGAAGAATATTGGCGCATTTACACGGATACGTACTCACTTCACTTTGGTTTTGGCGCCTTCACATTGGCAAAAAAGTACCTGGAACTTGGTACCTGGTACAACTTTTCGTACCTCCTCTCCTGCAGTTCCAAAAAAAGTACCCGGTGAGGTCGTAGCAGATACTAAAATCTTATTGGTTGGAATCATCACTGCGTCGTTGCGTCATCACTGCGCGGCACGAAATCTGTCCCCGCAAACACGCCATTTTTAAATCTTCAGCAAACCGTGCAGACGTGTTTGAAATAACAACAAGCAGAGAAATGGCATCTGTTAGAAATCCTGCCCCATGGACTCAGGACGAGGTGCAAACCTTTCTGTCATTAGTCGCTGATGAGAAAGTTCAGCGGGAGCTGGACGGCGTGGTCAGAAACAAAAGAATCACATAAAAGATGACGTCACGAATGACGGCCAGCTACACGGAGGAGGGACTATCCACGGCAATGTAAATGCAACTGAGGGGGGCCGATCCCGAGCGATCTGAGGCGAAGTGAAGCAAGTAGGTACCAGTGTAAATGCACCATATGTGTTCTTCATTACCAAAAAATGCATTGATTGCTTGTCTATTCTTCCTCACTGTACAATTATATATGCACAGTACAAAAACATGCAACATGTGGTAAATGGTGAAACATTCAGGGCTTTGCTGGTGCTGCCTACAGAACACAGTGCGCTTCAACACTTAAATAGATTATATCATAAAGTTGAGAAGCTCAATCCTAGATCCTGATAAAGATAACATGCAAAACATGACAAAAACAGAACATATAAGGTAACACATGATAGTAAATCCATGACAGTCAAGATGATCTGTACATTTGTGCTTGTGTGGTATTCATGGTACAATAACATGTCATACACGATGCACTAATTTTCCTCCTTCTTTTGCTCATTAGTTTGAAGAATGTGGCAGCTAGTCCTTCTGATTCTAATGACTAATTCTTACATGGTTTCTTTGAATTTGACTTTGGGCGTATCTTTGAGGCGTCTATAGCTCCAAACATTTCTGTTGTTTGAAAAAGGTTCATTAGGCAATTAGAATGTTTTGGGGCATTAATCTGCATCACTCTCAGCGAGCAAACGGTCGCTCTCTGCGGGGGTGTATCGGTGCCAGAATACTTGGAAAGATGATTTAATGTTTCCATTTGACTGCCAGCCTGCAACAATGTCACATTAATTGATTGAATCTATTCTGAACTGCTAACTCAATTGAAAACAATGTGTGCAGTGCAGCTGAACAGATCCTGAAAGCAGATAGAAGGCTTGTGGCATCCCCTTGTTTCCTGTGAGAGCATGTTCGGTTACAGCATTTAGTCTTTCGAATGGCTGTCTGCCGATGATGCTTCCCCTTCCCATCTGCCTCACACTAGCTAAAAGGCTGAGATGACCTTTGCGAGTGTTACCAGTCATACCCTTGCAGTTTAAGCTTGTTTCAACAAGATATGGTCCAAAAGAAGAAGAAAAAAAACCCTTTGCAATATTGTTCTTCAGGATTTAAGTATGAAATCCAAATTACGTGCCATCAAGCATCATGTTAGCATTTAATCTGATAATGTTGTACTTCAACAGCAAAATACTGCACATTAACAAAGAGAGGTTATGGGACTTGTACTATTTGTGTTTTTATATCTGTATAATTATCCAATATTGTGGAGGCATATTTGCAAAATATAGATCATTTCATCTCTTAAAAGTAGTGTTGCATGCTGCAAAAGCTAGACATTATCACTTTGGTAAACATGCAGGATGGATTTAAAAAAAGAGAGAATCCTTGAAAGAATCCTCGATTAAATTACATGAATATATTACTGGAAATATTGTTTTCAGATGTGTGTTGTGTGCTGATATTCACATTTTTAGTTAACTAAAGGGCTTGTCACAACTTGGTGAAATTCATTTCAGCCCCAAAAACTTCTTCAGTAAACTTCTGCCTCAGATCCCCTAAGGCTATAGGAAGGAATATGGGCACACTAAAGGCTATACTTACCCAATCCCTATTGGGAATCTTGTTAGAAATATTCACACTATTAAAGCAGCATGTAATAAGGAGCATGTCTCATTATTGATTACCTAACCAACCTGGCAACTTTTGATGGAAGAAGTAGGCAAGTAGTTCACAAACTGGAAAGTCAACAGAAACAATGAGAAGCTCATAAAACAAGAAGGTGATCTTTCACTAGAAAACAAACACTGAAAGGACTGATCTAGTTACACAGGTAGTTGTTGGGTAAGTCAACTTACAGCTGTAACTCTTGAGTTTTAATACAACTTTTCGTAAGAGTATTGCGAAACATCATGACTTCTCCACACAGATGTGTAGGGAACTTCATCTGACTGAAAATTAGGTCAGAAAGATAGGTACAGCACATGACTTGCAACTGAGGCGTAAAATAACACTCCCAAACCCAAACAGTCGACCAGAGAAATAACGTGAAACAAGGATGAGGAGGTAAAACACAGTTTACACTCATGTAAAGATCCCATTAGCATCTTTTTTTTCTCTTTTAACTATAAAGCACTCAGAAAGTACAAACTCCCATCAAGGTATAATTCTGCTGTACCATTGTTAAAGACTGAACACTGTTGCCCCCTTGTGGTGACACAGCAATATTAGCTTGTTAAAACATTTGGCCAATCCAAAATACATCAATAAAGTAAATAAAAAATTCTAAGATTTCAGGATTTTTTGCATGAGATCTCATATTCTGGTCTTGGCCAAAACTGAATCCATTGTTCTTTGGATCACACACTATCTCTGTTTTTCCATATTGTTGCTTGTAGAAACAAGGAAAGACAGGCTAATATAACTTCTTGGCATGGGTTGTGTATTTTTCTGTCTCATTTGGTAACAAAAAACAAAATGACCAGTATAACCCACAAATCTTGTTTTGTGTAATGGTCAAACCAAGTCATAAATAGTCATGGTATGAGGTTTGGATCCGATGTGTTAAACCAAATGTGGTATCTATGTACATTCAAGTGTAAACTGAACATCTGTGTCTTACATCTGTAGATGTGTGTAAAATTATTAATCCGGTTACATTTGTTGAAGTGATTGAATCTGGATGCCTGATGTGCAAAAGGGAGACTTAACCCTTACAAGTTTTTTTTTTTTTTAAATATGTAATAGCTCAGTTATATTATTGTTCAAATGAATGTTTAACTTTGAGGCTCGATACCAAAACCAGAAACACTGATACACCTCTGCTGGTATATTCTCAGAGTGTTTATATTTTGGCCCTACCAGTGACTGATAATAAACCTTCAGGTCCCCAAGGCTCCAGTCTGTCCCATGCATCTCAATTAAGAGTAGGATCTGTTCATAGAGAGGATTAGGCTTTAGATGCCATATCACCACAAAAGGGGTGAATTAAGGCAATTAGAAATCATCCTTGTGAACATTGTGCTTTTGTATTCACAAGCATAGAGGAATAACTCTGCGTGGTGATTCATCCAGGATCACACTAAAAGCTTAGAAATGCCTTATTTATGGTAGATCATAATGGGCAGGAGGCCAAGGACTTGTTATCGGATGTTGCTTATGGTTAACACCTGTATTGTCAGTTCGCAGAGCACAGCGCTCTGGACTGGAGACGCCACAAACATGTGGTACCTTGGTATATTTTCTTTACGCTGCATTTTACTCCCAGACCCATGAGCTACAGCGAAGGGTGGATGTGGTTAGTGTTGGCAGGAGCGACAGTGTTGAATGCTAATTGTTTTGAAGGGCACGGGATTCATTGGTTGTTATGGTAACAAGAGACTGTGCACAGGAGTGCAGGAGAGACGTGGCCAATGAAATAAAAAGAAATGTGAAGACAGAAAAATAGACAGACAGGCAGACAGAGACGAACCGAGAGACAGGCATGAAGGCCGACAGACAGACAGGCAGACAGACAGATAAGGAAAATAGAGACTAACAGACAATGAAAGAATATGTCTGTGAAAACCACACTGCTATGAGCTCAATATAATTCTCTATGTGGCCAGGATACACTATCCCTGTGTCTGAAGTGATTTTTTTATGTGTGTAATTTATAAAAAGAATTGAAAAAAGATCAAAAACTTATTGAACAGGGAAAGAGTTGTAACAAAAACTATAAAAATGATGCTTTGATTTTTCACTTTTTTTCAATATGAGCTTCAATAGCAGTTTGAACTTGCCCAGGTTTGTTGTAATGCATACAAATTTTACCAGTATCAAAACACAAAATCAGTATCTATAACAAAATTCTGTTGACAAATCACCTTAAATAAAAGATGAGAAACCAATACAAACTGTCTTAAGGGCACTTGAAGAAACCTCTTGCACACAATAGCAAAGTACTCGTTATTTCAGTCATGGTTAAATGTTCAGTGTTATCTTCATAGATAAGGAGAATCCTGAACATCTGAGCCTACAGTTCTCTTAAAACATTGCTATGATATGTTGAAGAGTAAAGCACATAAAAGGAATACAATATAATGAGTGTCTTTATACAGTTAGACTTTAATGGTCTCTAAAGATTAAAAGGTCAAACCCAATACAGGGACTTGAAAGTTGTGATTCATACAACTTGGTAATTGGCAGCAGCTGCTATCTCTTCACATGTGGCCATCTCTCCATCACTACTCACACAATAATGTAAACCACTACAGGCTAATTATAAATTCAACCTATTTCACCAAGATAGCACTGTTTATATATTTATTACATAGAGGCTAATTGGCAACTTACTTAGGTCAAATGTAAGCCTCCATCTTTCTGTGACTCTGGAAAAGAGTACAGAAGTGAGTAGATGGAAAAATTACACACAGTCAAGGTGTTCGTCAAGTAAAGTCAAATTATGACACTTTTATTTATATGACAAATTCAAAAACAACAGATGGTGAGTCCTGTACAGTTGAAAACAGACAAACAATAAAACAGTGAAGTTATTATCAGTCTGGTTTAAAAGCTAAACAATAAAGATGTGTTTTTAAGGTATGTGTCACTTTGTTGATTTAACTCAACTTTTTTTTTTTTAATTAACATTTTGTTTTTACTCAGCATTTATTGTTTTTATTCAACATTTTATAGGTTTTACTAAATATTTTATAGTTTTTAACCAACATTTTATTGTTTTCACACAACATTTTATCGTATTAGTCATCCTTTTATTGTTTTTACTCAACATTTATTGTTGTTACACAGTGTCCTGTTGTTTTTATGCCCTCTGACTGGGTTAGGTTGGCCCAGCATGTAGTTAGTGCAATATTTATCTAGTTCTGGGCTAAAATAATCCGGTGTTACTTAAGGTGTGTCGACCTACAGCCTGTGACCCTGCAAATAAAAAATAGAGTTACAGTAAGTGGATACAAAATTGCAACACTGTAGATACATAAAATATTGTCAATGAGGTCTTATTAATTGGATTGTATCTTCTTTTTATGTCACTTTGGGGAAAAAGAGTAAGTCTAAAATGTATTGGTTTCTCTTCACCCTGTGTGAGTTTTACTTTGTTTACATCGGATGAAAGCAAATGCAAAGCTTTTGTGAAGCTTACAGCGTTCTCACTTGCTCTGACTCGAGGTACTATCAGTTGACTCAAACATTATTGACTCAACCAGTGAAAACACTTTAAAATCTGTTCTTTAAGTAAGTGGAAGATTCCCTGAGGTCTCCTGGTTGTTAGAAATTTGGCAGCATTGCACCAAATGAGCTTTTTTTTTTTATTGTGTTTTTGAAAAGAACAGATGACAGATTGTCCACTTGGCTAGAGGTCTGGTCATAAATTGGTTTATCTAAAACCTATAAAGAGATCTTTAACTTACTAATAGTTAAAAATGATACGATGCTTATTTAGCTGCTGCCTTAATGTGGCTACTTAAGCTCAAACCTGAATCAATGAAGACACCAAGAACTTTCATTCTCATTCTCTTTGCCAAAGACTATGATTTTCATTTTATTTGGCATTGATTGAAGGAAAATTAATTTCAAGCAAATTAAAATTCTTCCAGCTATTTACATGCTCGAAGCATTAGTGGAGTACTTCTATGGGACTATAGTCATATGGTAAAAACGCTCAGTAAATCTGAACGTCGTCTGTATAGCTGTGATAAGCAACGTTATTATCAAACATGATTTGACCCAGAGGGAACATGTCTGGTTAAATAATACTGGCCAAGAATCGAACGCTGGGGGACTCCATGTGTCAGGGTGATCTGCTCAGATCCATGAACACCAGTTGGAACAACATAACCCCTGCCTTCATAATATGTGAAGAATACGAAAGAAGAAATCTTTATATTTGTCAGTGAGCATGCAAGCACAACAGTACGCACACACACACACACACCAAAATGTCACTTACACCCTACTACAGGCACCTCGGCAGAGCCCTGGAAGTGGGCTGCCACCTCTCCATACTCCGTATTTTAGTCCAGATGGGGACTTGAACCAGCAACCCTCCATTCCCAGCCCAAATCCCAACCCACCGAAACTTCTAAATAATGTACTGAAATGACGACACCCAACGCAGGGCTTGGAAACAAAACCTTACAGTTTGGAGCAGGGGTGGGCAATCCTGGTTAGGAGGCTTATGCTCTACCAACTGAACTCTGATCTAAATCAACAGAGGACTGCACCAGATGATTTCACCCACTTCTGCACACTGTCAAGA
>OOFC01050896.1:0-36834 GCA_900323345.1 Pseudochromis fuscus | reverse complement strand
AAATGTACTGAAATGACGACACCCAACGCAGGGCCTGGAAACAAAACCTTACAGTTTGGAGCAGGGGTGGGCAATCCTGGTCCTCGAGGGCCACTATCCTGCATGTTTTAGATGTGTCCCTCTTCCAACACACCTGATTCAAATGATCAGCTCATCATCAAGCTCTGCAGAAGCCTGATAATGATCCTGGTCATTGAATCAGGTGTGCTGGAAGAGGGACACATCTAAAACATGCAGGATAGTGGCCCTCGAGGACCAGGATTGCCCACCCCTGGTTAGGAGGCTTATGCTCTACCAACTGAACTCTGATCTAAATCAACAGAGGACTGCACCAGATGATTTCACCCACTTCTGCACACTGTCAAGAACTACCCTCAATATCAAACTCACACAGCGCTAACACTGATGGTCCATATTCAAACAAATGCCATTTAACACCTTCATCGGCCTCGATGATGAGCCTGTGATATTGTCTGTAACCTGGAATCTGTCCAAAGAGCCAATTACATGTAAAAAAAAAAAAAGGGTTAAGTAGTATCAAAACATCTTTCTCGTGATTTCCTCAATAAAGTGACAATTAAAGAGGAGTTGTGAAGTATTTAATAGTGAAGGATGTGGACTGCTTTTTCAAGTGAGTTTGGAAAAACGCCTGATTCAAGAGGGCCATCGAAAATTTTCAGCACATCCTTTACTGAAAACATTTATTGAAAAAGCTTATTGGCATTGTGTCAAAAAAGCAGGTGGATGAACTGAGATGCTTCACTACAGTCTCCAGGGTCTTGATATTGAAAACACAGGATGTAGAAAATATAGGCAAATTGTTTCTGCACAGCTGCAGCTTGTGAAAGTGGAAATCAGGAGTTAACCATTGCTGAAAGGTAACGTAGATACTCAGCAGTGGTAAACAAGGTAAAGTCTTGGTATTCCTGTTGATACTAATAGGGATGAGGTCTTTTTTGTTTTGGCATCAAAAGATCTCATAATGAATCAGAAAATTACGCTTTTCCCATTTGCATAAGGATGCGAATAAAAGCAAACTATAAAAATGAGAGATTCAATAGGTTTTTTCTTTTAAAGATGCATATGGATCATTCTACTGAATTTTCTTGACTGATTGGTGTTTCAGGCCTAGCTAAAGTCCAATGTTAAACCTACTGACAAACACACTGTATTACAACTTCTATGGTTAGTTGTATACCTTTTTTTGACAGGAGCTGGGTACCTAGAGGAATCACCAAAAAAAGAAAGCGATCAGAAAGCCTGACATCCATGACAACAGTGAAAAAATATCAAAATTACATAATCCTTTTGCAATATTATCTTTGGGATTATGAGCGTTGGCCCTGCAATAAACTGGCGACTCCCCCACTACCAGCTGGGTTAGTTTCCAGCCCCCTCCCACAGCCCATTTAGATAAACAGGCATAGATGGATGGGTGGATTATAATGAGTGTGAATGTAATGTAATGTTAACAGAAAGTAGGTCATGGAACATGTCAACAAAGGCTGAAGTTGATCTTGTGTCTATGAGTTTTAAATTTGGACACACAAAGCAGAGATATTCAAACAAGTCACCACATGACAACTGCTTCCTGAGCACTTCGTGAGTCAGAAATGTTCACCAGTTGATGGTTCACAACAGAGTGTAGATCTGTCTGGCACCTCAACACATCACACGTCTGAAGAGGTTTCCATCAATTCTGTAGCACTCGCATGAACATATGGAAACAGCAAGTGGGGTCAGTAGGAACATGACTGCCATACATAAGATGAGTATATCACTATCATATATGCAGTGTTGGTTAAATATGTATTTTGCACTCTGAAATAACAGGTGGAGCATACAGACTTTGACTTATGTGTTATTAATATTTTATGAAGGATATTTTTACAGATCAAATGCAGCTCCTGAAACGTATGTGACACGATTTGTTAAAGAGACGATATGACTCTTTAGCTGTTTGAATGACATCCACTGACAAATACACAGTTGTGTTAATGAGTAAAGTATGAATAATCTCTGACTAAGTGCAGACATGGGCTTGCAAACCTACACAAACCTGACCAAAAAAAAAAAAATCTGATTAGCCTGTTATGACGTTACTCATGAAAATTATGTGACCTTTTTTTCTACATTACTATTTGCTCCTGAAAGGAGAGTACGGTGGCGTGGAGGTGCAAACCAACATTACAAAATGTGACACACTTTTTACAAAGCTTGAGACAAATTTAGTTTCATATTGAGATACCAGGACAAATGCATGGCACAATGAAAGTGGGTGGCCACTTAATTGGCTTTATTTCCTCCTTAACATGGATCTTCACTTAATGTTCCCAACTGTTGTTTACAGACCCAATCATTTACCAGCAGCTGAGAGAACAATCTGCACAATGTGAACTGAAAAATGTTATTTCTCTAAATAGCAAACATAATTAGATGCATTAGTCAGTACAGAAAAATGCAGTGCAGTACCCTGAAATTGAATAAATAACTAACTTACTTATTTACTTACTGAATTTAAATAATAAAAAATGAATAGAAAAATACAAAATGGCCTCATGTCAGCTTTTGCTCATGATAATGGGTGACTGTAGTCATTAAATATGCTCATTTCCACTCTCAGGCCTCTGTGGTTTGTCTCAGAGGCCACTTTTTGAAGCATCGTGTGTGCTGCAAAAGGAGCCCAATCTCATTACATGTATTAGAAGCACACCATTAACAGTGTCATATACTGTGTACATGATGCCGATTGTGCAGGTGCTCCACTGCTCCTCCCTCACTTTAAAATCTCTGGCTTATTCAGCTTCAGTGATACACCCCATAGTGACTTACATATTTTCCAATAACCATAATAGGCCCATCTCATTCCTGCAATGTTAATGCTTGGGAAGCATAATGCAAGCAGTGTGTATCCAAACAATTACGTGTGTTTGATGAAAAATTCTGTAAATGTACTCCCACTGTCTCCTAATTGTAGCTTACTGGTAATTTGGTTGCGGCACTGTGCTATCCCCTCAGACCACTGCAGCAAGCCACAGGACTGCACATCCTTTCAAAATAAAACAGCTGTTAGAGCTAATAAAGTACATTCAAGCAATTTGGACAACAGCAATCATTACAAAACACGTGGATAATGTTGCACAAGCTGGTCTGAGACTTTTAGGTTCATGGACTATTTAGTTAAATACTCAAGGGGTCTTCAAGCTCACCAGGAAAGTCGCCAGCTAAGCTGTTAGACTGAAAGTCATGAGGCATCCATCTGGGGTTTTCTCTGCTCTTTATATTTTTTGCCAGACTGAAACAAAACTCAAAAGCCTTTAGAAAATGTACTGTACTGACACATAGTAATAGAATTTACAAGAACACAAGATTTTTCACTGATCTGAGCTGATAAATAAATAATAAGAGCACCCAGTCTGTCTGTGTAACACTAATGATGCTCAGAGTTAAGGGAGTAACATTCCCATTATGCTTTGTTTTTTGAACATGGTTGTTTATATAATTTAAGAAAATTAAATTAATATTGTTTATTTGTTTTTAATGTTTTCAAGAACTGAACTATTTATTAGGTAGACAAATTCATTGTGCTTTTTTTTTGGTTCTGGTCCTCATTGCAGTGGCAGCTCTTTAATTATTTAGATTTTTAGAAACATTAGAAAAACACACACAAAAATCCTTTCCTTAATTCTGTAGTTCTCACCATGAACATGACCTAGATGTCATCACAAGTTAAATTATTTAGACGAGCCAGTTAGGATAGTTGCAAGTGGTGTTTTGGAGCTAAATGGTTTTTCTTCTTCTCTCTTTGTTTTAGGATTTTTCTCTGATTACAAGGAGTTAGATGGAATTTCTATGTGGAGCTCTGAATTAGCGAGTGCAAACAAAGAGGAAATTACACAGTTTTATCAAGTGTGGGTTCAAACGTCATTAAAATACAAAAACAGTGTTGTTGTCGTCATCAGTGCACAGGCAGAAATTTTATAAGATAAGCAGGATGGGAGGTTTAAGGGAGTTAGTGCAGGAAAAAAAAAGAAGACAGAGTCAGAGTAATGCAGAGTTTTACTTTTATATTTAAATTCAGAAGTTGATTGTTGGTCTGTAAAGCACCATACATGTTGGGAATTTTCAGGTTGGTTTGATCCTTCACGGCTCTCCTTCTTTGTAAGTCTCTCGCCCCAGTAAACCTCCACTTTGTTCCTTTTATAGTGTCGTCTTTCTGCAATTCACCTGTCAAGAACAGATTTTTTAAAATTATTTTAAACACTAATGACAGACGTGAGGGAGAGCCTAAAAACTTTACCATGCAACGTAGATTTTTCTCCTATATCATGTTTTGCATTTGTCACTTTTCTGTCTCTATCCTTTTCACTATTGATTGCTTATCGGCTCTAAGACTTACCAACAGGCTCACATACAAATAATCAAATACTTCTTCACGCTATTGATTGGTTTAATTGCCACATTCAACTTGAGGGTTCTCAGACGTAGTTCATTTATTGTATTGATTAGTGGTAGTTGGTACAAATCTGGCCTGAGGTTTATTACTCAAACGGTTTTACGTAATGCACAAAAGTTGAAGAGATTTAGAGGATAACTGAGCTTAATGCTTTTTAATGTGTTATAATTTACACAATAAATCACTGTGTGAAACACTGACCCTGATGTTGCTCGACCTATGGCAGATCTCCCCCTGTGTTTTGATATAAGTAACAAACACAGCTCAGTAACAAAACTGCAAGTTGGAAAAAAAAATAAAAAATCTGTAGAGGCGGGGCTTGATAACAATTTGACATCTAATGTTGAAATGCTCTGCAACCATAAATGCTACACAGCAGTGTGTGTAGCAGAGGGGTACGTCCTAATCACCTGGTAATTAGCTGAATTAATGAACAGCTTTTTATTTTTAAACCGATGAGTCGAAGGTTGCAGAACGTTGATGGGAGAAACAGTTTGGGAGGTTTCACAGTGTTGGATGTTGTCCGTAGAGCTGCTGCACCCATTAGCATTCAGCTGGCTACATCAGATAACAGCAATCTAAAGCATATCAGCACGGAGTTAACAGTTTTCTTTCCATTACACTTGTTACGGGAAACATTTTGCAGCTTTGCAGCAAGTTGGTCAACCTGCTGCATGCAAAGTACAAACTAATGGTAACTATTGGACATCTGACAATGATTTCAGAAAACCCCGATGAAGACGGGAGTAAAAACTGATGTCCTGAGAGAACTGATTCAAGACTGTGAGACCAGATAGGAATCCCTGAGCTGCATGTGAGCCGCAGTTTTGATCCTTAAACATGGCAACAGGAAAATGCACATTATCCACACTCCTGGAAACAGAACAATCACTGACATGTTTAAGAGATATGAGGCCTGCTTATCTGTTGTGTCGGTGTCTTGTGAGGAAATGGGTGCACTTCAAGAAAACTGGTGTTTGGAGAGTTTTTATTTTTGTCTCATTTGGTGACAATTGTTTAGACGGGCGACTCAGGTTCCTCCCCCAGCAACCAAATGATGCGGCTGTTTTATGTCACACTACCAACTACAGGAAGTAGTTATTTTTAAAGTTTATAAGCAATATTTCACAGTAACAACATATAATGTGAAATGAAAAGCTTGAGGTGAGACACCCTCTGTGGATTATTATTCCACTCTGATTGTTACCCTCAGCTTGACAGAAGATTTTAGCCTCTTTCAGCTCATTGTTTTGGTACAATTTTGAGGATCAGCGGGCACCTGGCTGTCGATTGTTGCTACCTGCCGAGCACCACACAGACTGAGGCAGACAGACAGAGTTTGGAACAAGCTGAGGAACACAATGAAGCTTTTAGCATCCAGATATTCTCCTCAGGAGTTGCTGGAGACACACAGAGCTGAAAAGACTTTTGAAGTGAATATGCTGAACAGAAACACAGCTGCAACAGCTGGATGTTTATGCAGGCAAATGCTCGGTAAGACATTTGGTTTGATAAATGTATTAGGTGATTAGGTTGTTCACAGTTTATTGTGGTGCCTCTAAGAGGTACAAAAAATAATATCAATTTCTGCAGGTTTAATGTAATGCAATAAAAAAAAAGTGTACTGCATGTGTAGCTGTGGTGATGACACGGTAACCATAGCAATGTTTGCCCTTCACAATTGAAATGTCAATGACTAACTGTACACAAGAGAAGGACGAGCGCATCAGTTAGCAGCTAAAACAGAGAATAATCAGATAGCAGTGAGTTTTAAATAGCATCAAAACCCTGACAGCCAACATCACACAGAGCCTACATCTACTGGTACTCACACAGTTTTCAAGAAGAAAGAAATAGTTGTACCCCTGATTATAAATTAGACCAGCCAGTTTGAAGACCGATCCCAGCTTACCTGACCATATCATACATTTTTAATATTAATGACCTGACCTCTAAAGTAGACAGAGTTTTATATACACGAGAGTCATTGATTCAGAAGTAGAGACTATCAGCAGCTTATGAGCTGTGTTCAGCTTATTTCAGTTAGTTGATATACAAGAGCAGAATGTTTTAAATTATTATTATTAATATAAATATGATTGAGCAGGATGGATGTGGAAACACTTAAACATCTAAGTTTTTAGACTAAAAAGCAAAATCTTGTACTGAAAACGCTTACTCAGTACTACGCTTGCATATATACTCTGTTTTTTTTAAAATCCACACCACACACACACACACACACACACACACACACAATAAGGCAATTGAAGAGCTTGAACTATGCATGCAATACAGACCACATGCTCCATTATGCATGTATTGATTTCAGCTAGATGGCGCAAATAATAGTGGTAAAGGTCTTGACACTCTGAATGTATCAGGAGTCAGCAGGTTAATCTCGCTCTGGTCTATTGTCTAGTTCAAGCACATGTACAGCATTCCTCAGAGACCAAATATATGTGTGATTTTTATTTATTTTTTATTTTTAATGTGTAATACAGTGCTTTTAAAAAATTGGTAAAGAATTTTGCAAAGCTTTAGTCCATCCAGAGACTGTAAGTGTCATCGCTGTGTACCACATCACTGTGGTAATTCGTGTAGGGGTAATGACATGTGCTGACACTCAGCTTGTATCTGTAAAAGCTTGTTTGGATAGACAGTAATTAGCTATTTCAGAGCTGACATGTCACAGTATGAAGAAGCTACTACATTATGTAAAAACATCTTTTGGGATAAAGTGCAACAGAAAACTCAAGTGTTACAATGAAAAAAAAAACATTAAGACAGGAGTACATACAGTGTGTGTGTGGAAAGATGTAGTAATGCCTGCATAAAGTATGTTTTATTAAGTTCAGTGGACCTCAATTTGTCTTCTCTTGAAAGTCGACAGTGTCTCACTTCACATCATGAACTGTGGAGGTCCACTCACTAAGAATGGATGGGAAGACTGTATGCTGGGATTTTCTGGTGGTAAGCAAGTGTGTGGCTATTAAAAGACAAGGAT
Source organism: Pseudochromis fuscus (assembly GCA_900323345.1). Classification (NCBI taxonomy): domain Eukaryota; kingdom Metazoa; phylum Chordata; class Actinopteri; family Pseudochromidae; genus Pseudochromis; species Pseudochromis fuscus. The sequence continues at coordinate 29,371 of OOFC01050896.1, read as the reverse complement.
GCAGGTCAGGTCTCTGGACATAAGGATTACATCATCACAAACCCCTGAGGACTTGGAGAGAGGTCTACATTGTATCTTCCAGTTCTACCCCCACTGTACAGATGCTCTGACCAATGGACCCTTCTGTTTAATAAGGACAAAAAAGCCTGATGATTTTTTTCACCTCAAACAGGCCATTTGATTCAGTCATGCATTCACCAAAAAGCATGACCGAACTGAATGGCCTTTCCAGTCCGACTACTAGAGATCAAAGCCAGCTGTGATAAACAGGACCAACTTAAGGGAACCTTGTGGTTTTAGTGATATTCAATAGTGTCAGCAGGCAAAATTCCTCTGCAACCATGTCGTAACAATTTTTGAAAAAAAAAAAAGAAGAAGAAGAAGCATACCTGACAGTGTAGCCGCTCTTAAAGAAATTCTGTGTATTGTGAAATCACAGCAAGAGTTTCAGGGAAGAACCAACAGCACTGTAGTAAGAAAAAAAAAAAAAATCCCCACTCGGACTTACTTATAGCTGTGGAAATTGAACAAGCACAGCCGCTGTCAAGAGGGCCAACTCTATCAGTTTATTCAGCTTTTTGTTTGTTTGTTTATCTATTTACCAATCATGCACTGAGGATCATCAGTGTAGTAGAGATGTAAAGGTAAAACTGTAGATGCTGGAAGCCCATTTCACGTCTCAGTTGCATGACTATGACAGTTTTCTTTGACAATCAGCTGACACTGTCCCCGTAAATTACCTAACAACAGGTGGGCATATGGCAGATGGCTTGCGCTGTCAGACTGATGAGATTATGTCAGGTAGATGCTGGAGATCAAAGTGTAGGTCACTGCAAAACTGGGACCCTGATCAGTGGCGCGGTGTGAAAGTCTGACCCCCTCTGGAGAGGATTGTAAGAAACCTGTTAATCACGGCTTTGTGAGGAGCTCTGCTGCACTCAATCACTTGCCACCTGTCACCTACACATGTCTAATGCTGTGATTCTTCATGGCAAGACCACTCTTTTTTACAGGGTTCATTTCTCTTTATTTTAACCTGGTGTTTTTTTCCAATAAATGTGGCTATTGCAACTCTGCGCTGCGTGAACTTAGCACTTGTAGAGATTTGGAGAAACAAGGAAACAACATACATCACGGCAAGCAGCGCATACCCTCTATTGCTTTCCAAATAACCAGGGTGTTAACACATCCAAACCTCTACACACAGCAGCTGCCTGGATCCTGCCGTTACGCCTAACTGTAAAAATCTGAAGCAATCTGCACAGTCTTTGCACTTCCAGCTGTAGATAGTTTTCCATTTAGCGTGTGTTTGTGATACATAGCTGCCAACAAATACATTTTTTATGGACCGTAAAAACGTAGGAACCAGCTGTGGAGAAATGTTCTGTAAGCTGTCCAAAATAATACTCTAAGATCTCAAATACTTTTGATTTTTTGACCTGAAGCTTATTTCCAACACAGTTGCATCAGAACCTACTGGGTTCAGGACTATAACCATACTACAACAAGCTGCTAGTGGCTTTTTGTAATGTAACTCCTCTCATTGGATTCTATGTGTTGTCATCCCTTTTTCTTTGACTTTAACTCTCCAGGAGGATATTGATGATTTAAAAAAAGGAATTATATCATCTTCAAACAAACTGGAATACACTTGATTATGAACCTATGGGTATCCCACAGTTGCAATGAATACTCAGCTTCAGTCTGTACATGAATAGGAGACAGGTGTAGTAGACTCCTCAGTAAGATCAGAGCTGCTCCATAGACTTTATTTAGACTGGATGAAGCTAACGTGAGCTCACCGGTTAGTTTGTGGAGTTGAAGTCAGGAGTGATGCATTTGAACATCACCATGTTCGTTTTTTGGAACCAGAAGGACACTGCCCAGTGTGTACGAGACTGGAGTCCAGGTCTCGTGCCCCATCAAACCAACCACACCCCTAAATATCTTCTGTTTTTGAAGCCTAATAAATACTTTTTTAAAAAGAACAACCACAACACTACTGCTGGGAAGAGTTGACTTTAGCTAATGACATCATAAAGACTTGTGGGGAAGATATATTAACCTTTTGGACCCTGAGACTTGCCTCTGGTATTTTTCTAAAGTTGAAATTTCAAAATAAGAGCACAGGGCTTCAGGGGTTAACTGTTAATTTCATGATTGAAAATGATGATTTTTTTTTTTTTTTTTCTTGAAGTCAGTTGAAACCAGAGTTTTTTTGGAGCCAGCATCTCCTGGAGTATTGACACCATGTTGCCTCGTCCATTTCATTATACAGTTCATGACTTCCTCACAGTACTTCTGATCTTGGTCACAGTTATTGTGCAGTGACCTAAACAGAATTATCCTTTAAGGTAAGGTGTCCAGATAAGTTAACTTTCATTATTGTTCAACAGGACTGCAGGCAGGTAAAGCCTCTGAATCAAGCAGCGTTTGTTAAATAAGTCATGTGACAGTCCTGAGTGGGTCAGTCGGATGTTAAGACATGTTGTAAACCTTCTCCGTAGGTATGTGACACCTGTTTCATGCCGCAAATCGAGGCAACAAATGAATAAAGAGCTTAGGTTAAAAGGGGGAGTGGCAGGAAAAAGAGATGTCACCACACCAATGAACGATGTGAAAGATGGCGCTCAAGCACAAAAGAGTAAGAATGGTAAAGAGGGAAGCATTCGGAAACCATTTTAGGAGAAGGAAGAGAGAGATTTTTCTTTAATCCCTATGAGGCAAAGCGACTTAATGGAAACTTCCTCTTATCAGGCATGATGCAGAGACCTTACCATTGCCTCTGCTTCACTTTGATGTGTTTTGTGAGAGAGCTCAGACTGCTTCACCACTTGCACACACAAGTACAGCCTCGCAACCCTTTAGTAGGCTACACAGTGTAATAGATCTTTGCTGTGAAGATATGGTGTTCTGAAAGTGCTGGGTTTATTGTTATTCCCTTCCTCCGCCTCTATGGGCATAAGAAGAAAAAAAAAAAAAGCATTTCAATTTCAAATCAGATTCCCAGGTGCAGCAAACAGATATCGCTATTGTCCACTAATATGCCTCTGTCTTTCTTGCCTAATTTATGCGAGAAAGCATGTGTGGTAGCATATCTAAAAAAACTTACCCAAAAAAAGAAACAGATGCCCTCTGATCGCACATATTTAACTTTTACTTAGTGAACATTAATGAGGAGAGAGTGCTTTTTGATTTGGCTCAGGCTCCATATTTTGCGAGGGAGGTTTAAATGTGCCAGATGCCTTTGTGTAATGTGGGAGATGGACTGTATAGTGTTAAAATGTTCCCCTGCAGATATTTAGGTAGAGCATAAAATAATAAATATTTTGCAATATATTACCAATAAAAAAAAAGACAGTAAATCAATTGAAATTAGATTTTTTAAAACAACGACTAAGAGACTGTCCAGTTTCAAGCAGTTTGATGAAATATTTACACAGCTGTAATAAAACAATGCTTTTGCACACTGAGCCAGAACAGAGGTGGTGAATCCCCCGCAGAGATAACAGCAGTATTCTGTAATCACCACAGTGACAGTAGTTTGTAGGAGCAGTTTTAATCAAAACATTGTGATGATCATCTAATATTAGTAGCCCACATCAAAACAAGTAAACAATGGACTCGAGTCAGAGGCACTTGTTGATTCTCCACAGCCACACAAGGAGCCTTGATTGTGGTCTACATCTGTGCCTCTCCCATTTCAACAAACACGACAAGCCAGCATTCATGTTCATCTCCATACAATCTTGCCCTCATTATAGGATGGCAGGGTTGTGGTGTGATTGTTATTTGAATCAGTCGGATGAAACAAATACAGGAGGCACTATTGCAGCAGCAAAGGAAAAAAAAATCCCATGTTGGCTTTGTTGTTGTTGACAAAGCCAATTGTGACATGCAGTTGACTACGTATCCCAAGCTAAACCCAATGAAGCATGATATAACAGACCTGCAGTAAATCCAAGCTCCATGAAGGTTAGCACTGTTTCAGAGAGCTGTTTATTCATCCTTATGATTATTTTCAAGGATGTTGTTTGTGGTGTGCTTGGGCTCAATTGCAATATATGGAGAGGTGTTTGGGTTATTTAACATGGGGTCAACAACATAATAGAAACACCTGTCAGAAAATTCACCACAAACAGCAGCCTGCAAACATCATTATACAGTTAAATGAAGGGAGTTGAAGACGGGATTTATTGTAGACTGTGTTGGTTTTTAGCTAGGCGTACCTGATGAATTGGCATCCTGTATGCGGTGCTAAAGTAAATTTTCTAGAAAATCAGTTGATTAGGTGTAAATGTATAAAATAACTAAACGGAGAGCGTATTTGGCAAATCCCACGAATATGGTACTTGAGAAATCGAGGTTCTCATCAGATTGATGCAAAATTATATAAACACCATTACTGCCAAAAGGCAGTCCAGCTCATTGATGTGCAAAATTGCTCACAAAAACCTCCTAGAGATATGGAAGGGACAGCTGTCACAGTATCACACTGACCAAATTTATATTGTCATTTAGTAACACCAAGAATTTCTTAGGTAACATCTTGGTAGCACAGAAGAAGCTCCTAAAGGAGTTACTAAAAATAATTAACAAATGCTCTTCCTTTGTCATATCACAGTATACATACAGTATGTACTCATTAAGCCCCACAGATGGCTCACGTCAAAAGAATAATTCCCCTTGTGAAAGGAAGAAAAAAAAAAACACCATTAAAAAAAAGCAGGAAAGCCAGACAAATAAGACCAGCAGGCATCTCAGGAGTAGATGAAGAATCAAGGACAGACATACAGTAGGAAGACATACAGTATCATCTGCAAGTCAGACATTTCTTTCTGTGTAAAATCCTCAATGCTAAACACGTGACACTTATGGATCTTATTGTCACTGCTGTTTAACTTAACCAATGAACAAGACTCTCATGCTTTTAGGACCACTGAGCTGATTGCATCTATATCTTTACCTGCCAGTCAAAATGCAAACCCGTAATTCAGTAAAGTGTTGTGTGCTGCCATGATTACCTCAATCAGCCAAACTGGCATTTTTTATCAAAGCACCGCTTGTTGTTGACTAAAGCAAGTCTCTGATTAATTGAATTCTAAAATACACATATTAAAATTTGGCTGTATCACACACAGACATAAACACAGCAGATTATCTGCGGATGAATTACCAATCTCACACACACAACAAGATTAGAAAACAACAATACATCACAGACTCCAGGATATTACTAAGATTATCTGTCCAGTGCAGCTCCATACACATCACTTTTCTCTCAGTTTCACACATGCTCAAGAAATCTGATTTACCCAGGATGCTGCACTACACCTTGCCTTAGTTGTTTATTAAATATATCCCTACTGCTGCCATGTCAACCCTCTGAACTGGTCACTGTACAAAACATTCAGGTAGCTGCTCTGAATATCTCCCTGGCACAACACCACTGTCTGCACTGAATCTCAGATTGTTAATGAATGCAAGAGAACAACAGTGTACACACACAGCACCAAATGTAGATTCACATGATGTGATAAAGCACATGAACAACTTGTGGCTTTTGTACAATTCCTGTTTCTCCTTAAATGAAGAAGAAGAAGAAAACACACACTTTTGTGGCAGCTCTGACACCAAGTGCCATTTAGTGTAATTTTCTATCTGGTTACCATAGAGCTACTTAGCATGTGGTAATTTTCTACTGTACATTGAAAAGGGGAAAAAAAAGGAAAAAAAGCTGTTGGGGCAGCTTGAGTACAAAATACAGGACATTTATTTGGCTTACAGCAGTATCGTCATGACATGATGTATTGCAGTGGAGCTGTTTTGTGTCATCATTTAACCTGATCTACCAGATCAGTAAAAGGACTCCACTCTGTTAAGCCTTGTTAAGATGTCAAATGGTGGGACTGTGTTGCATCATTCTCTTTCCCACACTACTCTGGGTTACAGTGTTGATCGACTTAGTTACTGGTGCTAAGAGCGAGTAGAGAAGTGCGTTGAAATAGCAAAAAATCCATAATATCTTTAATTAATAGTCTGGGAAAAGCAAACATTACTGTTCGATGCAGGGATATTTGGACTCAGTCAGTGTTTATCGGGGGAGAGTTCTCATGGTTTCTTATTATCGCACACAGACTACACGCCCCCCCATTTAGAGATCTTCTGATATTGCAAAGCCAGACAGCTGCATGCCTGGGGTTACCACCTGACGTGATGAATAAACAACTAAATTTAGTCATGCTTGGCACAGAGGAGGATCCACATACATGATGTATGATGCAAGCAGCGCAGTGGGAAGAAGCGTGGCACAGGTAGGAAGGAGGCAGGCATGGCCTCTAGCTGGGATACATTTACAACTGCAGCGTAAAGTGAAGAAGTTGCTGTTGTGTGTGAAAATATTCGAGCAGTGCCGCGTGTAAGAAACTAAACAAAATGTGTTATTGATAAACTGTGAATGGGAGAAGTATAGATCAGCACAGTGCAGGACAAACAGCTGCAAGAACAGTTTTTCGAACTGAAACATTATGTATCACTGTGTAACTGTTAGGATGTGTGCACAGTATTTCACAAATGTCTTTGTTGCATTGCAGTTATGAGGCTTTGTTTTTCATGGAAATCAGATTTAACTATTGTCTTTTGTGAATGTGTGACGTCGGTCAAGTGGCGTCCAAGGTGCTGATACTGAAACCCTGTTGGGTAATTACATATTTGTTTGAACTATAATCATAGAAAATAGTTTGTCTTGTGCCACATTATTTAATTAGCCTACTATGGATGTCTTGTTTAGTCCCTTGTAGCTGAGTCTTACAGATGTCTATACCCAGTAAGTGGATTATGGTGAATCAATATCAACTACAAGCAAAATTAGTTATGCTTGCTTCTGCACAGTCAAAAAAATGTAGCGACTAGTGACTTAGATATAAGAAAATAATAAAATATCTACCAGGCACAGTTGAGGACAGTTAAGATAAACTCAGTTATTCAGACTTCTTTGGCAGACTTCAGATATGGGTATGTGATGGGATTAGATTGTGTCACAAGATCAAATATCATTGCTGCTCTATGTCATTTCCATTCAGAGCCATTGCATTTATTGTAACTGTGACATCTCATTGCAGAATCTGTCTGTGCTCACCTGTGTGCAGCTCGGTAGACTTGTTTTGCAGAGGTTCAGTATCAGGCTGCGATGCGCTGGAAGTGAAACTTCCTGATGCAAGTTTGGACAAAGAACAGGAAGCTGTTGTAGAAGCTGTTAAACTCTGGATACAATTCTCCCTATTGGTTTTGAATTGAGTTGAACAGATTTGTGAAAGCGTAACTGGACTTAACATTTTTACAACGGACAGGAAGGTTATGTTTTCACCTGCTTTTGTCTCTGTCTGCAAGCAGCACTACAGGAAAACAGACCTTGGCGATTTATTTATTTATTTGTTTTGGTAGAGATAGGGTATTACCCAAGGAATACATTATTATATTTTGAGCAATGGAAGTCATATTAGAAAAAATCCAGAAAAATCCTTAAAGTGTTGCTATTTCACCACAAGATGGCAACACTGTTCAGTCCATAGTATCAATATAACTGGATTATGCCTTGGTGGAGGTTTGCGCTCTCTCAGTTTTAGGTTTGATGCAGCACAAGGTGAATGAATGAGTATCTCTGTGTTTTAAATTCATACCTTATTCTCTTTAAAAAGATGCACAATCAGAACTGGACTTATCTAGCTGGCGTGTGAACTGGTAGTATTGTTACTGTTGGTATAGAGGAGATATTCCCTCAGTTGTATTGAAATATTGTGTTAAATACTATGCTATAATTTGTCCACATATCGAAGCCTCTAATGAATGGTGTTACTGAAAATGGTGCTTCTTTGTGCCAGTGTGGAGTTTGACTGTGAAACGGCACTTTAGATATCACAGGCAAGTTAATGCGTTGTGGCAATCAAATTGAAAATTGAAAATTTAAATTCAGTGGCCATTTATCACTCAGTCTCAATGTCCTGGCATGTTCTCTGAATAACTACTGACTGGACTGGTCCAAGGAAACATTATTAGATAATTACAACTTGAGAGTTTAAACCCTTTTGAACTCCCAAATGTTACTCATGGATATTCATCATACTGACATCATGTAGGAACACTGGATGCCCTTCAGACAGGCATTATAAATTATTTGTTCTTTTCTGACTCACTGCAGACGAAAGCAATATAAAGTAATTAAACAAGAGAGACTGAGTGTCCAGGCCGGTATTGATGTACAGGAGCAAGACAAGGACACTGGACAATGACCAACTGTAATCTCAGATAAAGAATGAGAGGAAGAAAGATGCCTAAACACCATTAATAATCATGAGCGGAGGTGAAACCAAGATGTCAGGCATGACCCAAAAATAGCCACAAACTTAAAAAAGGAGTAGATATTGAAATTAGCAAATACCCTAGTAACCAGTAGCAGGGGTAAACAAGCAAGCTCCTATAATCAGTAGTACTTCAACTGAGAAAACAATCTCAGCTCATGGCCCATTTAGCAGCTGCTTGGAGCTTTTTAAATTAAATCATTAGCAGATCTCCATTAGCAAATGAAGTTTGTCCATGAAAATATATCAATATAAATATAATAATATAATTTTTGAGCACTTCAAAGAGTTTCTTAAAAGTCGTGACCCTTGTGTCAGTCTCACTTTTAACCAGTGCTGGTCATCTGGTTATAAAATGACACACATATACCTGCTTGGAAGTTGCCACACCATTGTCTTTAATGGCACAGACAAAAGGCTGCAAAGACACATTAAACAACTGAATGACAAGAGTATTGTTGTCAGTACTGTCACATTAGAGAAGCCATGATGAAACAGGAAAGCCAAAACAAAGGCTGACCTCTTTTGACCAGTGTGGCCTCTCTCTACAAAACTATCACCCCCATCTCATACCACTTACCTTACACTGTTATCCCAAAGTGATACCATAGAACGCTGCACAAAACAAATTACAAATGTCACTTTCTCCGAAATGAAGCAAATCACACTGTACAATAGCCACGGAGGCAAATTATGCACTGCTGTTATGTGTAATATATCTGTCAGAGTGAATGGACAACTTAAAATCTAGCATTGATTGCTCACAGTGACATCACCAAGTTAATAAAAAAAAACCCAACTCTGACTTCTGGACAGATCTTTTAAAAAGTAGAGATCATAGTGAGTCTTACGTAACATCCATTTTTAAATCATCAGCATCTTGAAGAAATAAGACACTGGGATTGAAGTTCTACACTGTCTAGACATGTCAGCTAATATCAGTGCAAATCAGTCAGTGACTGTCTCAGAAGTGTCAGAACATGAGTTGATATTCAGTGGTGTGATGTTGTTTTCCTCTCTGATGCTGAATTTTTCGACTGTTGACTTTCCACATGCAAAACCACTGTGTGAAGCTAAAAAAGTACACATATGTATGTGCTTCAGCTGTTTATAAAATATCAACCAGTCAGTGTTTGGAGAATACTGCAGCCTCGTAGCTGGTGGTCGACTTAGATTACCGTATTTTCCGGACTATTGAGCACACCTGTCTATAAGCCGCTATTGAATTTATTCGAACAGTTTTATGTGGTCCACTCTGACCGGGTCTGATGTGACGAGGCTAAATGTATCGGCTGCACGGAGCTTGCTAGCTTGTAAAAAGCCAATGAGTTCGTGCCACTGGTACTGAGGCACACCGGTGTTTAAGCCACAGGGTTCAAAGTGTCGGAAAAAAGTAGCGGCTTATAGTCTGGAAAATACAGTATTTCTGTTTTCCAGGAAAAGTTTACAGTTTTACACAACTGCTGAACAGGATTATACAGGAGGAAAAGGGGTTTACCTACGAAAAGCTACTAAAAATACATCTAACTGAGAGTGCTAAAGCAACGTGACAATGTAGCCTTTCACAAACTGGCTCGAAATATGTGACAATTGAAGGAGACCACAAGTTCTTTAATTTAAGTTTAATTAACATTTAAAAAAAAAAAAAAAAAAAAAGTCAAAACCATGCAAAATAAATAAAATGCTGATGTTAGGTGTAAAGAGGAGAGAGAGAGAGAGAGACATTGCTTATGTACCCTCGCACTTCAGTCGAGGTAGGGCAGGACTGCCTCCAAGACGATGGGAAGGGCATCAAATACCTCAGTATGTTGCTGTCTGACAATGAGTGCTACTTATTTAATTATGGCAGTGGCTCAGTGGTAGAGCAGCTGTCTACCAACTGAAGGGTTGGTGGTTCAATTCCTGCTCCTCCCAGTCATTGTCGGTGTGTCCTTGGGGAAGACACTTTACCCACCTTTCCCTGTATGAATGTTGAGTGAATGGTTTGGTGATGGTTGGAGCGGCCGTAGGCGTAAATTGGCAGCCACGTCTCCGTCAGTCTGCCCCCAGGGCAGCTGTGGCTAGGTTAGCTTACCGCCACCGGTATGAATAGGTGTGAATGAATAATGGTCTCTGTAAGCGCTTTGAGTCTAGACTTCCAGAAAAAAAGCACTATGTAAATCCATACCATAATTATTACTATTATTATTAACTCTCACCACTTTTATAGCACTGTTTTTTTCCTGTAACAGGCAGACACAGACAGAAACACACACTACCTGATGAACATTACAGGTGGCCGAAGAGCAACTAAACCACATAAATAATTTCATCAGACAATATATACAAATAAAAAAATGAGCCATGCTGGAAGTCAGGGATAAATGAAATCCATCCAAAACTACAGGGAGTGCACTACTATATTGTACATGCACAAGTGAAATAGTGCAGAAAGCAGAACTGAGAAGATGTTATTTGTGGTTATGCATGGCTCAAGGATCTGATGGACAGACAAACACAGACACACACACACACACACACACACACACACACACACACACACACACACACACAGGCTAGCAGTCACAGCAGGCATATGGATATCCAGGGTTTTGTCAAATTGCACAGTGAACTTGTTAGGATTGACAACTGGAAAATGAAACTCTAATGGGCACCTTTAAATAAAGGAAGACTGGTGCTGAATAACAATGATAGCCGATTGTAGGGGAAAAAAATCCTCATTTTGTGTCTTCAGTCGTGAACAGTCAAATGGATCAGCAGAGCAACAGCAATCTCCTCTGTAAACTCACCCATAACTTACAGTGTGGATATCCAGTAGCAGTCTGAAGATAAATGTAGAACAAATCCAATGGTCTGATGCAAATGGGGTACATTTTGGCCGGCGTTTGTCCCATTAGAAATCTTTCAATATTTTTAAACTCTGAATTTAATTTCACTAAACATTACGGCAACATAAAATTACCCATCTGTCAACATGGACTATTGCCAAGATTAGATCCTTCCTCTCATTCCAGGATGCACAAACCCTTTGTCATGTCTTTGTCTCCAGCCAGTTAGACGCTGTAGTATTTGCTTGAATGCCCCAGAAATCAATTGACCAGCTTCAGCTTGTACAAAAGATACAGTGGGGAAAAATGTAAATCCTTTGGAAGTATGCATAATAATGTATATATATATATAACTTAAAAATGTGGTTTAATCATCTCAGTTACAGTTAGGAACAATCCACTGACTCATGACTATGAGCCCCTGCTGTTGCCTTGGAAAAGGAGATCAGAGTTCAAAAAGGTTATTATCAGTGTGTAGATTTCCATAAAGCTAAAATGTCTTCCAGAGTAATCTCAAGGTGTTAACATATTCATTGGCTCACTGTTAGACTGACTGACTATAAATAGAAACAATTTCTTATAGTTGCTAGTCTTCTTTAAAATGGGCACCCAGCTACAATGACTCCAAAGTACAGACACATTTTTCACAAGAAAGGAAAACCCTCTAGCAGATAAAGACTAAAATGAATCACTGAAGCTGTTCATGAGTCCATCATTGAACAGGCATGTTGTCCGGGGAAGGACGCCACACAGGAAACCCACGCTCTTAAAAAGCATCATCACTGTGCACCTGACATTTGCCAAAGAGCAGTGCGACACTCTGCAGTGTGGTCGCACTAAATCTGGCATTTAAAAGCACTGCAGTTTTGTACGGAAGAATGAACCAAAATTACCCCTTAACAGTGATGTTCATTGTTCTTGTTGGAGGTTATTGTCACCAAAGGAGGATTGGTCAGTTATTAAATTCAGGGGTTCACTTGCTTCTTCTATCAGTACTATAAATGCTTAATGGGTGTCTTACTGGTAGCAATAACACATAAAGATAGCACATTGTTTCCAAACGAGATGAATAGAAATTGGGCATTGGCATTTTATTCCCACATTATTTTATATATTTTAAACACTCTCATCGTATAGTTGTGTGCGACTGGTGCTTTAAGTATAACTGCCACCATTTACATGGATAACCTGAAGCAGGCTTTTTTTTCAATTACAGCTAAATTGCTTGAAACATGAACTACATGAGTTGTAATTAAATAGGAGATAGCTTTGGTTTTGATGAAAATGGGCTAGGTGTGGCGTTGGCAGCGTGAGAACCTAATAAAGATAAGCTAATATTTGCAAGTTGTCTCCTGAACGCTGATCCTTTTATAGTCGTACTTAAATATCAAATGAGCAAATACACCATGAATTAACATAAGTAAAAAATAGTCTGACTATATATTAGATCTCAAGGCTTGCATTACTTACTAGAATGATGTCCTCTGAACACTAAGAACAGATAAACTGACTGTGATGGAGCAGAGTGCATGATAAACTAAGACATGGTCTCCTGTTATTTAAGGTAGCAAGATAACAAATCACTATCATCTCGCTGCATCAAAGGCTACACAGCCCTGAATAAAGCTGTGAAGAGCATCAGTTAATCGACAGCAGGTTGGCCCAGTATTTAGAGTGACAATCCCATAATGGACAGGGAAAAGGTCAAAACCGCAGTCACTTGTGCTGTCAAATTGTCCTTGAGCATGACACTGAACCCCACAGCTGCACAATAACAAGTTGTGCTGTAAAGGAAAATCAGCTGCAGTGAATGTCTTGCTTGTAAAGACATTTTTCGTCTCTCTCTTCATCGTCCTTTGGAAAGACAGAATTCCCACATTTAGATGGGTTATTCTGTGATGGATAATAATGTGCATCAGAAAAAGGCAGAAGGACTGTCTAGAAGAACAGTTTTAATGAAATGTTGTTGAAATTCAGCTTTACCAATCAATAACAGCCAATTTAACATTTCCCTCTTTCTGCCTCCAGCTGCTTTGGCTATCCTTTTTCTCTAAAGCGTGAGACGGGCCATCTCTGATACATTGCAGTTACTGTGAATTTCCAGCGAACTTCTAATTTAGCAAAACCGGCTCTGGTGGGGCAACAGCATCGGCAGAGGAAAGTAAAGAACAAACACGCTCACTCTAAATCTGAGTGCTGCAGAGTCTGGGGACTTCATGTCTAGAGCAAGCAGGAGACAAATAAATAAATCCAAGCTTTGACAGCCCAGACAGCCCCTGGTTAAAAGTGACAGCGCATCAGCTACAAGCAAATAGAGGATAATGCATCAAACAGTCATTAATTGGACAATGGAGTCGAGGGAACACTGAGGTTGAGGACAAGGTGTCTTCTCGTGATTGGCTTAATCAGGTCTGTAGACATCCACTTACTCAAAGTTATCAACGAATCCTCTCTCAAACTTGAAATACATGCTCCGAGATATTTATTATGCAACTTCTAATTCACCAAAAGTGCAATATGAGCAGGGGATAGTGTCAAAATGACTTTACAAACTGCTCGAGTATTAACTGTGGTTTTGACAAGGGCAGAAATTTGTATTTGAAAAGTCACCTCGTCCTTCAGCCGGGACAGATCTTCTTGAGAAAAATATTTCAATTTCAATTTGTCTGAACATTGTGACTGAGATTTAAACACATAGTCATTGTCCAAATAATCATAAACTACATGTGCTTGTTGTTAGCAATCTTAAGAAAAAGAAACCTGAAAAAGCTTATTTTTATCTGTGAACATCCATATCACTTTAGTATTGTTTTTTTTAAAAAAACAAAAACTGCCAATTAGTTTCACATTTGTTCAGCACCAGTATTATACTTTATTATTATTCTTTGCATTATTCAAATGTAGTAGGCTTTGAAAAATGACGTCATATGCATCGAATTCAGCTGCATTGATGGTAGTGATCATAAACTGGAGGTAAGTCACGTCTAGCTGTGTCTTTCATCTGTCAAACAATCCCTAATGATGCAGTTAAAAGCATTGTCGGTGGTAGAGCTAATGGTGGTATCAGAAAGGACTAAATCATGGAGCTCAGAGCAACCAAGGTGATGAACACATTGATACGATTCTTGCAAGAGAGATGTCAACAACTACTTCACCAGCTGATTGGTGTTATTTACTCTTAACAACTGCCTGGTATCTTGTCTGAAGTTGATAGGTGATGGTCAAGATCTTTTCACTCAACAAAGACTTGACACACTGTTGACCCCCTGTGAGCAGCAGAAACACAGGGATTATTACTCGATTTAAAAATATATATATCGAATATATATATAATACTTGATTCACGATAGCTGCAAACTATGACAACCATCATAGTGAGCATGGCTGTAGAGAGGCTTGGAGTGGAGGAAAAAAGGGGAGCAAGGCAGCCCTACACCAAGAACCAGTGGGCAATTAGGATCCGCAACATCAGGAAAGGGCTGAAAGCTTTGATCAGACAGCACAAGGAGGCAAGAGTAGCGAGCACCATTGGCAGAGCTTCAGGCTATGCTCAGGAAGAGCCTCCTAATCCTAAATGCCACAGGAAAAGACTCGGAAGTGCACTGCCTTCATTAACAACTAACAGTGCAGAGGCCCCGAGTCTCTCGTTGGATCCCACGACTACCAATCTGTGCCTTCATGGACGACCTGAGAGTGACCACTGAGTCTGTGCCTCGTGGATGATGCGATGGGCTAGGATGTCTTTATGTCTTTCAAGGCCATGGAGTCTTGGTGGGAACTGTAGCTAGAGGAATGGCAAGGCTACAGTAGGAGTCATCACAACGTCCTGTTACGACAAAGCACAGGAGAAGGAGCAGAGGCAATGGTCCAGAGTGAGGCAAGGGCAGCTGTGGAGGAAGAGAGGTCCAGAAGAGCTGTGGGTGATGAGACAGCAAGGGGCCTGCACTAGATGGGAACAAGCTGTGGAAAGAAAGATCACATGGACTGACCTCTCGGGGGCAGAGCCACACTGCATCAAGCTCCTTGTCCAGGCCATCTACGATCTTTTCCCCAGTCCATCCAACTTGCACTGCCGGGGGTTGGCTGAATCACCATCATGCCCCCTTTACCAGAAGAGGGGGACCCTACAAGCACATCTTGTGTTGCTGCCCAAAAGCTCTGGAAGACGGCCGCAACCGCAGGTAGCATGACCAGGTGCTGAAAACCATCGCGGACACCATTTGCTGTGCTGTTGCCACCTGTGGGAGTGCCTAACCCAGGAAGCATACCATCAACTTCATCACAACGAGAGAGAAGAACAGCTTCTGAAATACCAGGGCACTGCACAGGACTGGCAGCTGACAGTGGACCTAGGCCGGCAATTTAAGTTCCCCCAGCATGAAGCCAAGACTGTCACCTTTGTGTTGTCTCTGACATCAGCTGGAGCTAATGGTGCCATGGGAGGAGCGGATGGAGGAGGCATCTAAGTGAAAGAGGGACAAGTACCAGGACCTAGTCAGCGACTACCACAGACAAGGCTGGAAAGCCAGGTGCTTGCCTGGAGGTAGGATGCAGAGGCTTTGCAGGTCAGTCCATCTGCAGGGGCTTATACTGCACTCAGCATCACAGGCGCAAGGAGCCCGATGACCACAGGATGCATCACTGATGATGTGCCCTGGCTGTGATGGAAGAAGAGCCTCTTTGCTGCAAAGCTATTACTCGAGAAAGCCATCATTACCTACCATGCTGTATGGTCTTTTGAAATGACAGAAACTATATCGACCACATTATTTTCTTTGCTTCAACAGGGCTAGTTGACAATTTGTGACTGCTCCAGTATGTGTCGGTCAGCTGGTCTTGGTTTTGCTGCTCCACAAAAAAAGAAAAAATACATAAATAATTTGCCATTGATGAGGTGCAACCTAGTCACAAAACACTTCACTTTTGTCTTGTATTAAATCAAAAATGCACCAACATGTTAGCTGTATTTGAAGATAAATGAAAAGATGACTCCAGTAATCTGTACACCACCTGGGAGCTGTGCATAGGATTAATTTATTCTTTTTTATTTCATCACTAGAATATGCAGAATACATAGTAACCCAAGTAATTAATTCACCAACTCACAAAATTAGCAATATCTACAGTTGACAGTTGTAAATATATGTAGTATTAAAAAAAATGAACAAACAATCAGATGTCAGTTTAAACTTTCTACAGCTCATAAAGACGTTAATCATATAATGTGTAACTGACACTGAGGGTGTTAACTGTACTCTTTAAAATTGTAATTTCAGAGTAAGAAGGGATTCATTCTGTTTAGGATAAATTGATATTCTCCGAAATGACTACCGAACAAAAAGTCATTAGAACCTTTTTGTTTGTTGCCATTTTCCATGGTCATTGTCATTATTGTTGTTGAAAAGGATCAAAGGTGTTGTGCTAATTTTAGACCTGGAGTCTAGTAAATGAATATTTTCTATAAATTAACCTTCCGCCTTGTATTGTGTAGAGCATTTGCCCTGCGGCCAGAAATTGATTTTTGTGTGTGTGTGTGTGTGTAAGTGTGCGTGTTTGACAGACACCATTAATCACACTTTGAAAATAATTTGCTCGGGATTCCATAGGATAAATTTGTAATTTTCATGAGCTCAGGCATACTTAGTATGCCCGAAAACTCTATCCATTTCTCCAGCCATCCATGCATTCAATTAGGAAGGATCTTCTGCAAAGCCAGGTAGGCTTTTCAATCACTATACGCCTCTCCTACAGACAAGCAGGAAACCTTGTAATCTATACATAATTGGTGACAGCTCACCTATGTTCATGCACGCAGTGAAATATTATGCATATACCTTCAAAATCTGCATCTCAGATATATTTTGTGGGCAGAGACACTGTAATATGTGTTAGCGAAACACATATTAGAGAACATTATTGGATTGATTAATGGAAATGTCAACAACAATCAAAAGCCCAGAACAAAAAAAATGAATGGAAAAATATTAACTTTGTTAAAAGAAATATAGTTGAAAACTATACTTCTTTAAAAATTACTCAATAACTGTAATTTTACCCAAAATAACTACATCAATAAAAAACAGTGCTGCATTGAATCGTTGCTTTTATTGCAGATGTTATGGCTTCATTGCTATTCTGTGATGCTGTCACTGCTTTTTTTAAATTTTCATCCATTTTCTATCTGCTGACTGCTGCAGATCTCTGTTTGTAGTAACAATCACGTCACAAGTCTTATTTATTTTGCTAAGCATGCTACACAGCCTCTGCAACGAATGTCACTTATTTGCTTCACATTTTACATTGAATATCAAGCAGAGATGCTTCACTTCATCTACTCAATTCATGTCAATTTCTAAAGCATAAAGCATAAGCATACATCTTCACAGCAGAAAGGTTTCACTGTAGTAGTTGCTAGTTATGACTTTGGTGTGTTTCAATGATTTGCTGATAATCTTCACTTCACAATTAAAACAGAGACAGGAAAATCAAAGGTTACATGTATATATGCTGCTGTGTTCATTGTTTTCACTATAACAATATGTAATATTCTGATATATAAGTAATGGAAAATATGGACAATATTAAAAAAAATTCAGTGTTTCATTTTTGTTATTATGTTATTTCAAACACAAAAAATGAGTCATAAGTGGCTGAAAGCAGAGTGACTGCTGGCTGACAGGTACTATTTTGAGTGACACACAGTCGACCTACGAGTACAAAGATGATATCAACGTCTGTGTACATACAGCAGGTGCACACAGGAAATCTGAAATGACCTGTTGGGCTGGGTGAGCAGGAAACCATAATATTATTATAAACTTAGAAGTTTCACCTACTCCTACCTACGCCTATACAATCCAGTGTCATGAACAAAACCATGAAAAAAAAATAAAATTATAAATGTAGTGCCATGTACCAAGAGATAAAGTATCTCAAGATGGATTACCATGACAGACTCCTACATCCCTCAGATGATGAATCCTAATGACAACAGGTCAAAGTTTATTTATGAAATACTGCCTTTACATCAGCAAGATGGATATCACAAATTTCCTTATGTCCATGGTTCCCAGATGATGTATCTTAATGGCTTGATGATCCCTCGACTTGTCTCCTGGCAACACCATAATGCTGGCATTGACTGAAAGCAGCATAAACACTCAGAGAGGTACGGCTAAATGGCTTAAAATGGCAGTTACATCATGCAATGTGATCATGTATTAGAGTTTCTCCCATTACTAGATGGATCATCACCACATCCCACAGACTTAATGACAGTCATAAGAGAACTGATGGCCAGTGTTGGACAGACTGTTGAACAAAAAAAAAGGGTGAGATAAAAAAGCAAAAAACATGTCGGCTACCTAGAACACAGCAAGGAAATGTCATCTCACAAACTGACATGCAGTTTTTAAAATCAGTGTTTTACGATTGGAACATTTTGTTTTTCAAACAGGTTTTAAAAAAAAAATCACTCTGTAGTTAAAAAAACAAACAAACAAAAAAAACTCTAATTTGAAGTTGACAAGTTCCCAACCCAGTGTTAAAAAAATAATAATTTCTGGAGCAGGTGAGCACTTGAAATTAATTTCCACAGTGTTCATTTTCAGAGCTCTGACATGCTCACACTAAACAGGTCTGTAGGGAAAACATGTTTTATCGCAACTCCATAGAGATGAGTTGGCAAAATTCAAATTAAATATGTATTCTGCAAACCCAGAGAAACCTTCGCTCCTATAAAATTATGCACACTGTATTTTTTTTTATGTAAGGAAACATTAGGTTTGATAATGTGCTTACCCCCCGAGAGTGTCATAATTTTTCAAGGTGAGGCGCTCGAAGAACTCCATTAATTGTTTAGGTTTGTGGATGGAAAAGGAGCGGAGATTACAACTGAGGAAGAGGGGAAAAAAATAATTGTTGGGAACAGTTTTCATTTCATCACCCCCGGAGCCCGAGGAGACAGGGCCACCATGATGAAGGGCGGGATGGAGAAGGAGAGGGGAGGAGGGGGTCAGCGGAGGAATTAATTGCGGGGGGAAAATGATTGCTGAGGCTGTGAGCTGAGGCAGAAGGGATGGTACAGATGAGGTGGTATCAAGGCTCAGGATGGAGCAGACAAGTCAGACATTGTTAGGGAGAAGTCAGAGAAATAAAAGGTATGTGCAAACACTTCTACACACACTGTTACAAATGAACCCAAGACCAAACTTGTGTAGTACTACAAATTTTAATTTACCTCATGTACAGCTTCCTACACATGAATAGTGCTCATTTTACCATTAAAAGGCCATGATAAGTAGTGTTGTACCCAAAGAGTGTAGTGTGAGGAAAAGCAGCAAGTGCTTTGTTGCATTCAGGTACAGCTGAGCATAGGTCACTTGTGTTTTGGTGCTTAAAGCCCAATGCACAGTGAGTGTAGTTATGCATGAAAGATAAAATGGTGAAAGACAGACTTGAATCCTAAAAATACACACCGGGTTACAGCTAGGCGTGTGAAGGGTGTATACAACCCACGAGGTGTTACACTTGCAGTGTAGGCAGCTGTACTGATTAACATAAAAGCTTATTGTTCTGTCAGATGTGCAGATGAGACAGACTAAAAAATATATATATATGCAGCAGAAACACTTTGGGTGTTGAGATTTACTGAGACTGAATCAGTGCTGAAGAGTAACTGGGTTTTGTAAGAAAAACACAGCTGCACTGCACCTCTATGGGTTGAAAGGTGTTATGTCGTGTCACACTACAACTATTATATTTACATCTCACATTAACTTGTGACACATATGTTGGATATCTGACCAATGGACACCAGTGATTAAAGCCCAATTAACCCACAAAGTTGTTAAACAGTGCTGATGGTCTTCTTGAGAAATACGTTGTGTGCAGTGTTATGGATGGGCTTCATTAATGTGTAAAACCATGTTTTCTGGACTTCCTGGAAACAGCTGCAATCTAAGGATCAGATTATCTATCATCAGAGAGATCCAATCACAATATGAAACAAACCTTGAAACATGACCAATCTGATGGAATTACAATACAATGGTGTTTTGTATCAGGTCGCCATACAAATCTTCTGTCTGATTATACATTAAAATATATTCTCCTGATGTGTTTTCAGCATGAGTGATGGGGGGAAAAATCCACAGCTCATGTTGAAAAATGTATTTCAGACTTTAACTGAGGATATTGTATATAGACGATAATAATGAGGTGTCACTATCTATCTATCTATCTATCTATCTATCTATCTATCCATCCACACATATATAAAATGGAAAATAATAGGGAAGAAAAACAACAGACAGATTTACAAGCCTCCAAGTGGGCCCTGAAAGTTTGGGCTTGTTCTCAATTTAATCAATTAAATCTGAAAATGTGACAGGAGCGCTTCTTGACTCATGACTCAACGCTGGCCCAGTCTGAAGGAGAAATTCAATTACACATCGCCGCCATCATCTTGGCCTTCATTTAACTGTCATCATGCAGTTTCACAGGGGAAGTTCAAACATTTCACCTCTGCTGATTGATAGCAGGTAGTTGGGTGACTGGAATTGCTGTTCTCACCTCAGTTATAAAACAAGCCACCTCAGCAGATAGTAATTGCTCTGTGTTCCAAGGTTCATCAAAGCATTAAGTTATTGGCTTGATTAAAGTTATTAGTCACACAGAGGGAAAACTGGATGGAGAGGATCCCTTTCCATTTTTAGAATGGGCATAAAAACTGCAAAAGGACATCACTGGTGCTTAACGCCAAATGAACTGTGAGCTTCTGTACAGGCGAGGATATCAGGACTGCTGTCAGAAGAGATCTCTATACACTATTACCATGTGGGAGTTCCAATCACGAAAGCTTCGAATGTATAAATTTGTTTTTACATATCTTACACTCTTACATATCTTTCATGTGTGGATATAAATCAATTTATTTGCCTGTTCAGTTGCTAACATCGCATGGCGAGTGCGTGATCTGACGCGATGCATTCATAAGTTCATGCATGAAACAACATTAATGCATCCATGTGATAATACTGCATTAATTATCCGTAGTGTACAAGAATTAGTAGTTTCTCATGCATACTGGAATTCAAAAATACTAAATTATTCATTATTTTTCCATTATTGTGTTGTCTGCGTTAGCAAAGGGTCATTGCACCCAAATCCTTGCTGCATGAAAAGAACGACGAGCATTTGAAACATGCTGTAGAGACAAAATTTGATGTTAGTACTCGAAATACTTCTGTATAAAAAAAACTCTGTGAGTTCAGTGGAATTGTTCCAAAGAAGTGGGATATTGTATTTGAGGAGACCTTATTGTGCTTCTCTAAAATAACTTGAAAATGCTTTCGAACACCGCAATCACAATGCTATTCAGCTGCATTTTCCAGATAAGTGGCAGTGTTGTACACACACAGTGGGGCTGTAAGGCTACAGGTAGTGGTAACATTTTTCCCCGTTTTGTGGTTAGTCTGTAGGCGTTTTTATGTACTTTGTAGTACTATAACTAAGGCTAAAAGTAAAAGCAAAAGGCTGCAAAACACTGAATCACCCAAACAAATTTCCTGCACATTAGCCTTCAGTGACGTCAATGATGGCAATGGAGTATTTTTTTTTTTTCTCAATACAACATATTCTGTGCAGAAACAGTTAGTTTCCTCAAAATTAGCTTGTATGTATCTGCCTAGGTTTAACAATTTAGTTTGGCTGAATTCTCCTGCTTCTCCTCAACTGTGACAAATTAGGAAAGACTATTATGTGCCTGTTGTGGCAGCTGCTTCACAAAAAGCAGACCGCTTCCTGGCCGCAGCCCCAGTTGGTGCCTCTGACACATAACTGCTGTTGGTGTTAGCATTAGCAAGCATAATAAGCACCAGCAAGAAAACAAAACAAAAAAAAAAATAACATCGTACATGAACAAGATTTATTCTTTGGCAGTGGCGGTGAACACAACAAATGAGCTCGCTGACTGTGCCCTGTTCAGAGTTTAACAGGATATTTAAACCTGAGAAACAGGAGTGGTAACTGTGATAAACAGGTGGGCTATAACACAGCTACTCACACTGCGACTCTCTCAAAAAGAGCCAGAAATGTGCTGCTAGTGCCTGTTAAAGTTACATTTTTGACAGATGCTGCTGATGACTGGTTAGCTGTCGCTGACCTCTGGTATCACACACGACATCCTACAGTTGTTGTTGTTCTTCCAGTTGTATAGACATTGAGGCTGTAGTTACGTTACAGTGTATTCAGTGCAGACTTGTTGGAAGTGTTTTTGCTTATTGATGAATGTCACCTGTATGTGAGTAAATGCACCTTAATGAGAACTGACCATTAGTGTAATCGATGCCCCCAAATTCATACTGTAAGGTTGCATTCATTTCTTTTTGAGGGCAATTTTTTTTTTTTTGAACAAAAATATAATGTATTTATTCACAGAAGAGTAGAATAATTACCTTCACAGAGCAGAGCTTAAAGTGTCTATCTTTGATCTGTATACAAATAATAATAATAATAATAATAATAATAATAATAATTTAGAGGTGTCAGAGGTGGTTTCAGGGGAATCAAAGAAGCTAAGACAACATAAAAATATTACTACAACTATCAACACAGTGTGATTTCAAATCAGTACAGGATAAAAATATGCATGTGACAGCCATTGAGATGGATGCAAGGATTCAGTAGCCATTTCCACTATCAAATCCTCTATTACATGCCTTTATTGTGGTGCTTTCATTCTTGTCTCTCTCCATTATTTGCACTGTTTTCTTTATTAAATATCTGTACATATCTTGCCACTAACATGCAATTTACTGAACGCAACATTTCCAAAATCAAATTTTGTGCCACACGTTCCTGCACAAGACCCAGCAATTTATATCAAAGTTTCCCCCACATTTCTTTCTCTAAATCACATCTCACAGCTTCTTCAGATAAACTGGAGAAAATCTATATGGCCCACATCATGTACGCCACATTTCTAGCTCTAATAGGAAGTTGCTTTATGTCTGTGTGAAATACACTGCGTCACTATTAATAATAATCAATCCAATTTACTGCACTCACAGTGTAGGCCATTGTCTTTAATGAAGAATGGCTACATGAAGCACTCAGACATACAATGGCCCCCTCTTTGTTTCATTCATGAAAACTGCAAAATTTAAATGCACATCATGTCTAATTACTGGGTTCCTGCAGCATCCTGGCGTGGATGCCAGGACAAATGTTGGTTGTAATGGTCCTGATTTAATTACATGTCTGTTCAATCTGTTGCTCACAGGCACAAAGAGGTGTGATTGTGTAAGGGCAATGGGAGGATATTTTCCAGGCTGGACAGTTGGTAACAAAGATTTTAGAAAAAAAGTGGAGGAAAAAAGTGACGGTATACAGACAAACTTCTGATTACTCATTACAATAACCCCTTCCTGAAAGTATTTGTATGGGTTTGGTTACCCTGGTTACAAAGGCTGAATAGGCTTTGTCCATAACAGCACAAGGACACAATTTTACTGTTATTGACAGTATTCAAGTTTGTTGTTTGATGGAGAACTCTGTGTATAGGCCTATAACATCGTCACTATCATTTCAAAACAAGTGGAGCAGCAAAACTAGTGATTAAAGTGAGATAAGACTGATTGTTTCACATCTACATGGCTGATCATCAAACCTTTAGTTTTGCCAGACCCCTCTTTCTCGTCCCCTCTGTGATGTTTGTTTGTTTGTTCATTGGTCGGCTGGTTTTGGCTTTTTCCATAATTTCTCATTTTTATGAGCCATTTACGCTAAACATTTAGTCTTTTACTCTGCTGTGTTACAACACACACACACACACACACACACACACAGCATGCCAGATGCTAGGACTAATGATGGGGTGTGCAGGTACACTCCCAGACCACCAGGGGCCTGAAAAGATTACTGCCAAGTCCATGATGGATGCATTTTCAAAACATAACTATTTTCAATTAAACCGTGCACTTCACCAAGAGCCTAATCCACAGGTAAAAAAAAAAAAAAGTGAATACATGATGTGATTATTTCCCCTGAGAATGTAAAATAATATATCTATGTAAATGAGATATGTATTTAAGAGGCCCCTCATTACTATTCAACACTCTTCCATACTATGGTCCTATTTTCACCAGATTTGATATTAAAAATATTGATTAAACAGATGTCTGAATGAGGTCCATTAAAATGTATTTGTCTTTTGACATTTCATAAAAACTCTCAATTATTAGTAATTGTTTCAAGGTAAAAATCATTTGACATCAGGGGCATTCTGTAATTGATGTGTGAAAAAATGATTCTCATAAAAGGCTGCCCTCATTACCGATTTTCAGAATCAACCACCGATACACACATAATTGATATAAAAACTCAATGTAGTCAATATTGGTGCGTGAGGCAGTCCTCTGAGTCCTTAGTAATGATGATGGTGTAGTCGGTTGGTGCATGGTGTACAGTTGTTTATTGTTCAACACAACATCCCCAAAATGTGCAAAATCAGTGTTCAGAAAACAAAGTTCTATTTACAATATTTACAATAGCCCTTTACAGTGGCATCGCTCAGTTGCCCTCCCTGCACCAACTGCCTGAATGGTGGATGGCAACCCCCAGGGCCCCTCCCCCAAAGTAATTAACCCACAAATTACGTGTTTTCTCCCTCAAAACACAATTTTGTTGTTACAAGCAACATCTCATTATTTGCAGGAAAATGCAAAGTAACCATTGACTATGTTCCTGCGCCTCAGAATTCTTCAGGAAAAATAATAAAATAGATTTACTTTCAAAATCAGTCCATTGTAGTGACATCATAGTGACGTCACACGGAGACGTCCCGCGCATGACGCAATAAAACCGGAAGTGAATATGGCGCTCGGTTTGACCGTGGATGGTTGTGAATGGTAATGGTGAAGACTTAAGGAAAGTTTGTTTGGCGAGAAACTTATGGAAGGAAAATGATGTTAAGGCAGCGTGGTGTACACCCAGGACCACCGCGGTGGAGCATGAACTGGCGATTTGAGGAACAGAGCGGACGGACGGGAATGGAGTGAACGGCGACCGGTAAGTATTTAATATGCGTGACTACATGTGCGTGCGGGTTGGGTGAACGGCGGTGCTTTCCCCCGCGCCCTCTGACGGGGCCACTCTGTCACATGGTGCATTTACTGAAACTGTTGCATGTATCAGGGCTGAAAAAATGTGAAATTTAAAGAACCATTTCATAAATTATGAAATATTGTTACTAGGGATGTTCTCCTGAATAACATTTGTTTTTTCATTTAATATTGAAATAATAAATATAATGTACTTATACCACCAAATTAGTTATTTTTTAATTGGGTTACATAATCCTGAAGGTACTGACAGAAAAATATTACATTATTAGGTTAAGTTCCTATGACATGATTAAAGTTTACCTAGAGACCATGACACCTGAAATCCACATGACACGATCAAACATTTTATTATGTATTGTGCTGGTGGAGTTTTTTGAACATTTACACTTGGTGCTCTTGTCATTGTTGCTCCTTTGGAAATAAACCTTGTCTGAATACAGCCACTGACTCGCAGAGACCATTTAACCAGATAGCTTTAAGGATTAATTTTTCATCGTTACTTATGAAGTAAAGTGGCGAGATCTATTCAACAATCTCAGCCGAACACCTCACTTCAGTTAGTGCAAGTTCGACAGCAATAACAAACGACTGTCATCTGCTTGCAAATCATTACTTTTCATTTACTTTGATCCTAGTTTTCCCCTTCCCCAACATCCTTTACTTCCTCCATGTGTTTGCTGTAAACTTTGCCAAAAAACGTGATTATTTTGTCAACAGTGCAGCAGGATAGTTCATTTCCCAACTATCAATCCTCTCCTGTGGTGGCACACAACAATATTATCCTGTCCACGTTCCAGCCAGTATCCCTGTGCAACCTGACAGCTGCATGCTGTGAAAAGATATAACCTGTTGCAGCTGTGCGTTGACATGTGACTAATTTAAAGGTGTTCTAAAAATCACAATATATTAGTATTTACAACAAAAGTACATCCTCTTACCTACTTCCTATAGGTAAAAGTCAACCTCTATCAGAAGTACTCCTGTGATAATAAATGTCACACATCCAATTATTCTAGAAAAGGCTTTTAAAATGTTCTTTTAATTTCATTGTCACGTCTATAGTTGTCAACACCTCCTAGATGAGCACACCTCTGTTAATTACCAGGGAAAATTCTACACCACTCTGGAGGGATGATGGATCGCGATATGCATCCTTCAAGGCAATTATTCCTTTGTAGCACATGTAATTAAGTAGGGAAATATAATGTAGCAAATTAATTATGATTAATGGAGCTAATTTGAATGGACAGATTAAGTGCAGTGTTTTAATGCTCTCATATTTTACCTATTTTATGAAAGCCATCGCGGTGTGATTGTCCTCGCTGTCTCTCGCCACACATCAGTCTCTGGAGACCTGAAAGTGACGGGAGAGAGATGGTGAGGTTGACAACCCTGTAAGTAGCTTAATTTAAGACTCACGTTTTCGGAGTATTTCATTTCATAAGAGTATTTCATAAGTCCTACACTGTCAGAGTTTAAACAAACAAATGCTGTATGATGGTGGAAGATCTCTGCTTTAAAAAGAGCTATCTGACAGGTATATGGCTAAAAGATTTTTTTTTTTTTTTATTTCCTGTTGATTGTTATACTGTTGTTTTCAACGAGGTCTGTTTCCATCATCATTATCATCACAGCTCATGGCAATTACAGCACATTTCTCATCCTGTGCTGCGCTGTTTGGTTATGTGTCAGCTTACACACAGAATAACACTGATGAACGTGTGATAAAATGATGCCAGTCAATAATACTGATCAACCTCAAGCGGTTACAATTCATTCAAAATCCTCATTGGAAACCACTTAGGAAATGTATTTCTATTTGTTTCACATTGGAAACTGTTCTGACTGAAACGTATGGATGTTTGAGAGAATTCAAGAGCAATGTTTTGCAAGCATTCAACCCTCCTTGTTGAGGCTTTTAATCATGTAGTGATTGAGGTGATTAATATATAATAAAGCTATAACTTACACAGTATATGTTGTTCTAATCTGTTTTAATCACTGAGCCTTCATGTGTGGAGTGGTGCTTATTATTGTGTAAGTGGGTCTACGTTAATGGTAATGGTACAGGGCAGAGTTCATTGTAGATTCCTGTGATTAATCAACTAAAATGTGCTGATGGTTATATCAAATTGTTTTTAACAAAATCTAGAATAGAGCTGGAGTTTTATTTGTGTGCATATGCATTTGTGTAAGGCCTGCTAGCATAAAGACAAAGGTCAAACACTGTCTGGAAAAGAGCGTCCTTTACTTCAGTATGTCTGTTTCAGCCTTGGCTCTCCTGCAGTCTTTCACAAAAAAGCAAACAAATCATATGGCAGGTTTCAGAAATGACTACTCCCCGCCAGCCACTTGTGCACTGCATGCAATTCATATCACAGCATGATTTTTGTCAGTACAGACATGCTGCATTCATGTGCTTGTTTGTCCATACGCTGGGATGCTATTGTCAGGCTGTGTGTGTGCGTCTACCCTGCAACCTGTCTGACACTCCTCTCGTTAGTTTGCAAATGCCCTGTCCTACAAATGACAGGCAGACACATGGGAGTGTGAATTAGAATTCACCTCTAATCACTCTCTAATTCACCTCCTGTCACTCTGGAGGCTCACTCACAGCACTGTTTCTGCCACATAAGCGCTTTGTAGGTGAATGCTGATGTGAGGATTTTGAGCACAAGAAACCCCTCCGCGTACACACACACACCTACACACAGTTGTAATGACAGACTGCAGCTTCACATTCACTTGAACAGACTTAACAAATAGACTTTAACTGTATGCACGGTTACCGCAGCGACCCACTGCAACAGACCTGCAGGCCAGTACGTGAGGGAGCATACTGTATGTCAAGCTTCTTTGTTTAGATCTCCACAAACATTTCTTTCTTGTTGTGTGTGCTCCTCCAAATCCAGCGTTCACTTGCACAGTGTGATTTTTTTTAAAGGTAATGAACTGGTTTTGCATTTGAAAGCAGTTAATACCTTGTGTTCTATATTTAGTGCACTTTGGTGCTTAGAGCTTAGGCAAAGCTGGCATGCATTGTCCACCGAGCACACAAGCTATGCTAGGGCATTAGCCGTCTCTGTGGCAATTTACATTTACACTGGAGACAGAGGTGAACTTGCTCTCAGTCCCATCAACATTCATTTGGTTCAAGAGCTTTTTACCCCCTAAAAGATTTGTATATTTCTCTGAGTCTAATATCATATTTGAATTAAAAAAATACTAATACTACAAAATCTGAATCATATCGTGAGTCATGTAAGACTCTGCAAGTGACCCATAACAGTTTGTTGCCTTTTTATACATAAATACATATTACAGTATTTACAGTAATTAAAAGTCATAACAGTAACAATATTAGCAATTATCAAGCTACTATCAATCGTCACCAGTCTATGATATGTGTGGCCCTACTCTGAAAAAAACAATTGCCAAAAATTTTGTAGGTGCGGTGTTAATTTCATTGTATTCTGAGCTCATAACCCTAACCATGTAAAAAGATAACAAGATGTTCTTAACAGCTTGTGGCTGTCAGACCATGACAGGAAAGCAGTAAATAGACAGGGAGTTTGATGAGACAAAAATGCTTATGAGACTTGCAAAGTATTTACAGGGGAGCTGCCGCAGTGTAGTGTGTGTGGGTTTAGGAGAGAGAGGGAAACATTTACAGAAATATACAGATGGGTGTGGGCAGGTTGCTGCAGTAACTGTAAGTTATTAGTCACCAAGGACTAAGGCTGAACTCAATCATTTGTCACCTTGAGATGGTAAACAGTGAAGTAAACACACAGTCAGGATGTGCTCTAGTAGGCATCATCACTGAGATTACAGTACATTATTGGCTTAGAGGGACGCCACTATAATTACAAAGCAAAATGACAGTTACATTTCATCTACCATGAACAGAAGACGGGGACACAGTTCCTCCAAGGACAAAGCAAAGGCTTTACACAGCTTATTCAAATGAGTCATCGACAGCTTCAAAAATACCAACATTAGATTTTCCTTCACCTCTGTATCAAAGGTACATCACACAGTACATCGGATTAACTTGTGT
>OOFC01050895.1:0-30928 GCA_900323345.1 Pseudochromis fuscus | reverse complement strand
ACAAACTGTGAAAGTGAACCATAGCGGATTATATATAAATATAAAAAAAAAAATACAAGCGTGTGCTTATGTCGATGTACTAACCTTTTGTCTAAACAAAACCACACAAAACCCCGACAAAAAAAAAGTCCAAAAAGAGTAAGTGAGAGAAAGTGAAGGCGTATGTGTTTAGATTTATTTCTAGTGCTGAGTCGAATGATGGATGTGCTTTGGTGTCTTAAGCCCCGCCCACCTACCTACCTACCTACCGACCCACCCTCCTCATCTTTGTCTCCGCCTCCTTGTGAAGGGGGAGGAGCTCTTCTTTGTCCCGCTCTGATTGGATGGGAGTGGTCAACAAAGCCCCGGTAGATATTTTTCTCGGAGAAACATGTTGCGTGTTGTTTACAAGATCAAAGTCCTCTTCGATGTACATAGATTTCTCTGGCGAGGATTAACGTCTCCATTCTGTATGTCTGTTGAAGAGAAATATAATTGTGAATCAGACATGAAATTGTACGAAGTCGTGTGAGTATCCTTCTATTTCCCGTCATCATTTGAAAAGTATTTGGAAACAAATATGATACCGCTATATGATTAATATACTTGTATATTTAGAATCAACTTCTATGGGCGTCTGAGTCGTACCAGACCAGCAAGTGATCCTGTTTCTTTTTCTTTTTTTTTACTTGTGGCTTATTTTTCTCTGTTTGTCTTTTTGTTCCATGTAAGTTCCAGTACACGTTCTGATTGTTTTACAATAACCCTCCAGTTTGCTGTGGATATTTGCTGGCATTGCTACTAAACAACATATCTTACAACTTACTTCTGGAAAAGAAAAAACAAAAAATACACTCATTCATCGTAGAGGTGAATTCAGACTTTCCTTCAGTATAACTGCAGATGTCGTGATTTTAACACTTCTCCCGTGGGTGTGTCTGTTGCCTGTGCTTTCATTATGACATCCACAGGTTATTTTGTATTTATTAAGATATCAAACTCCATGTTCACACTGGTCAAATTATGGGATTTCAGAGCCAATTTAAATCAGGATGAATGGTTTTAAATTGAGATCAGAGCACATTAAAGCTACGCTGTCGAGTTTTTCTCCCAACAAACAAAATCCATTTTGTGTAAAAGTTTACATTGTTCACCAAAGAAGCTGTGTGTGTGTGTGTGTATCTTTGACACCTAACAAATGCATTTACATGAACTCTGAAACCTGGTTGGACCCATTCATTAAAACATTGCTCTGTAGCTTCAAAACACTCCACCTTCAACTTCAGTGTTATTAGGACGTTAATACACACTAAGAAAATGTCGGATAAATTTCATGCTTGGTTAATTTAATCCCGGAAGAGGCTGTTTTTGTCCAGTGGATAAACTACTGGATAAAAACAGCAAAATATGGAGGGAAAAGAAGCAAATCTGGGGTAAAAACAACAAAATTTTGTGTAAAAGCAACAAAATTTAGGCTACAAACAGCAAAATTTGGGGTAAAAGGATCAATATTTTAAACAAAATCCACAAAACATTGCGTAAAAGCCATAAAATGTTCTGTCTCACTGGGTTAAATTAATCCAACATGTACACAGTCCAATATCGACCCAGTTGTGGGTTAATACAACAGCATTTTTTAGTGTGTACCTGCATCTGAAAATACTAAATTGGGTGATGAGTTTTAACACCAGATCACGTGGTGTTGTTCATTGATCATTGCTGAGCTGTTTTTTTGGTTTTTGTTTTGTTTTTTTGGACCTCCTGTGATCCTGTATGACCACATGGGAGCAGTGTGCAGACAAACCCACAGGGGGGCGGTGTTGAGCCTTCTAGCCATGAACACGCCTCCTCAAAGCATCATGTCCACGCACCACCTCCGTCCCCGCTGTCCTCCAGTGGAACCAGTGTGTTCCCAGTATGTTCTCGGTATGTTCTCAGTGTTGACGTGCATCTGTTGGACAGCGTTTACATCCTCTCCTGTGCCGTAAACTGCAGACAGTTGTAAAGCTTACTTGCTGTGTGTTGTCATTTTAGTGGATTGGTCGTGAGAGTCAGACGTGATTCCGAGCAAAATCACGGGAGATTATTGACATTTTTCATGACTGAATTATGAAAATTGTATTTTTGTTGAGTTGTAAATTTATTTTATTTACAATGGCCCTCTCCCCAGTGCATGTAAGCCCTTTGAGATGCAATAAATTCAATGACGGATTGAACTGCCCATCTTTTCTTCAGTATGGTTGATGCTACTAATTTAATGTCACCTCCACTGCATGAAAAATACACATTGTGTTGTACTGTAATACTGCCCCACAACTTTTTGGGTGATTGAGTAATAGCGGATTGGTTCAACTTTCTCCAGAACTAGTACACAACACACAAAGACACTTCCTGTTTATTACGTCATCATAACGCCCCCGGGGCCGTGCATTATGACCGTTATCCAAGCACAGAGGCATTGTTGTGGTTTGTAGGTGTAGAAATAAACTGTAATATATGGACAACAGCACATTAGAGCCACTGTAGGATAAAAGTGAACAAAAGTACTTCATTTGTCCAGTGAACTGTAGCTCATAGTGCGTAGATGCTCTAGGATCAATTGATAGCAGCGTATTTTCAAAGTAAAAGTGCTTATTATATTTTCTTATCGTGAAGTCTGATTGCAAAGTTTATTTCCTGCAGGGATATATGTTTGGAGGCTTCTTTTTACATCTACTGTTTTAATCTCAGAGAGTATTCAGATTTTTTCTCATAAATTTGAGTAAATTAATCATACTACTTTAATATTATGCAGGATTTCCTCTTTCCTGGCTTTATAATGGTTGTTTTTTTTATCATTATTACTATTTACTTTTAACCCTTTAACACCTGAGCCTGCACATTTCCACCTCGACTTTTTATGCTTATTTCAAATTCAAATTTAACATGCAAAATCTAACATTTATGTGCAATTGCAGTGTTTTGTTCACTAAAACTCTAAAATCAAATTCAAATGTGTTTTTCTGTTATTCTTGCTTCGTCGTCACTGTTATTACACTCTTACAACATGTAGTAAATCACCTATTTGCCTGCATCTGGGAGAGATGTTGGTGAAATTACCATAATGACACCATATTCACTGCAACATATTTCTGATTGCGCAAATGATGACATAATTACGGTAATCCAAAGACGCATGTGCAGACCTGTCACAAACGCTTGGTATTAAAGGGTTAACTACAATGGCTCTAATACTGTTATAGTTTATAAGGCAAGCATCTAGCATCATGTGTAAAGAGTTTGACACATCACTGGAGTTTATAGTTGACTTACTATGACTCACACCTTCAGGATCATCACAAACACACACACACAAGTAGTAATCTTGGTTTAATTGCTGGTAGTCTTCAATCTCATCACTGATTTCAGGTATTTGGTATTCAAAAGGATACTTGCGAATTTTTTTGGAATACAAGCAACATGAAAAGTTAAAAAAAAAAAAATCACATTCCTAATTTCCATTTTGTTATTACATAACAATATTGTGGCTTCTGTGATCTGGTCTAACCCTCAGAATTAGAGAAAATATAAACAGCTCAAGTAAATCGTTGAATGGTTCAGTCCCATCTTAACACAAACCAATAATGTAGCCTCACATTAAATACATAGTTACAGTACTAGGCTATCAAAAAGGTCAAAATATATTCTGAGAAGTCTCCCTCCCCTCCCCCCTCAAAAACAAAACAAAAAGAAGAGTTTACAGTTTCATAAATTAGCACCACGTCTTCTGGATAAGCACCGATATCTTTATGTGCACAACAATGAAACCACATTTCACTGCGTTGCAAGAACAGAGAAAGAAAAAAAACTTCTATCCAGGATCCATACGGAGCCCTTCGCTATTTAAACAGAAAAACAGTCTTATTTTAAAAGGTAAAAAAGTTCTAGATATACACAATGCAAAACACCAGCTTGTTCAATTCGAAAGTTTATAAAAGAAAAATCTCAATATTTTATATATTTGCAAAACGAGAGTTACATAAACATTTCCTGGGTCTTTTGTCAAAGCCAATGCACATGTATGTGTCTGAGAACAAGTCTCCATATGAAGCCTAGAGGGAATATAAAAGTACAGAGGCTTATATTATACAAGCTTTCCAACAATCTTTTCAAAAAAAGAGTCAAAGTAGAAACCGCAGATCTGGAGGATCTGGAAAATACATATAATACATATTTTTTCTCAGTTGTTTTTTTAATTTTCTTAGCAAATAAATTAGAAAAGCGGAGGAGCCACAGTTCTCGTTGTTGCACTGACGAGTTGCTGTTGTCAGTGCTGAGTCTGCATGGCCGAGTGTGGACTGAGTGGGTCAGTGTAGCAGGAAGTACCAGGACGAGGAGAGGCAGTCGTCGGGCCCCTGGTCGGTGATGGAAGTGAGAATATGTCTGTTGTATGGAGGTGGGTAAACGGTGGCGGTTAAGGTGTCGGGGGTGTCCTGTGTTGCCTTAGGCTACCTGGCACTCACTCGAGTCCCCGTGGACCCAGTAGCAGATCTGAGCGTATTTAAGAGGCGTTATCCTCACCGCCACGTTGTAATCCTGCTGCATCCCGTCCCCGTTAACATCCACCCACTGGTGGCCGGAGAAGATCCCGATGATCTTCCTCTTCCACTTCTTCTTGCCGGGCTCTTTGAGGCGGATGTAGACCCCGGCGCCGCTGGAGCCGGGTTTGGCGTCGCAGTACTGGTACAACAAATCGTTGGATTCCTCGGACACGGAGCAGAACCGGTACACCAAGTTACCCGGTCGGTCGTCGTCGAAGCCAGAGAAGTGGATCCTCCCGGCGGGGAGCTTCTTGACTGAGGGGATGACCCCCAGATCCATGTGCTTCACCTTCGGGGCTTTCTTCAGCTCCAGAACAGCATAGTCATAATCCGCTGCCAGTCCATCAGAGACACCTTTGAACCAGCCCTTAGGGACCTGGGTCTGTTTGACCCTGGTCCACCTGAACGAAGGTTTCTCAGACTCTGCACTTCGTCGGCTCCGACTCTTCCGACTTTTCCCTTTACGATCCCCTTTCCCACCGTTCTCCTCCTTTTCCTTTTCCTCTCCTTCGTCTTTGCCTTTGTCTCCCTTTCTTCTTTTGCCCTTCCCTCGCCCTCCTCTCCCTTTGCCTCCTTTCCCTCTCCTCGACTTCTCCTTCAGGATACCAACACGTAACTTCTGCACTCCGTCTAGATAATCCTTCCCGTCGTGGATGCAGTGTGCGGCGGTCAGCACATGTTTAGGTGACACCAGAACCCCAGAACATCCCGTGGAGATCTTCACGGAGGTGGAGAAGGGATATTTGGTGGAGAACTGCTTGTCGGCGATGGTGAATCGGGTGTCTGTGCCGTACACCTCTCGCTTGCGGCGGGAGCTGGAGGAGGTGTTTCCGGCCCAGGTGGTCACCTCGTTGAGGCCCTGCACGGACACAGAGGTGTAGGTGCGTGTCCCGTTCTCGTAGACCGTCTCGTAGGACAGGAAGTGCTCCAAGTCGTCCAGGGAAGGTGACGGGAGGCGACGCTGGCACTCGATCCCACAGGTCCCGCTCAGCTCAGGTTGGGGGTGAGCCGAGAAGTTGGGGCTGCTGAGAGGCACAGTGCGTCGTTTCCTTACCAGAGGAACTTTCCACTGTGGCCAGGTGTACTCATCGTCGACGGCGTTCTCCTCTGCGGCTACAGCCACCACCACGGCCAGCACCGTCACCGGGAGCAGGACGCACAGGGGTATGGGGCCCATTGCTAAGTTGGGCCTGGCTCTGAAACATAAAGAGCAGAGGTTAGCATCACTGAGCACTAAAGGTACTAAACCTTTTAGCCACACATAGCTCTAGGATTGACAGTGATTGCTGCTGGTTCACCATTATACTCACTGCTATTAAACTCTGTACTCTCATTGGTGGACCCCAGAGGATGAAACATAATGACTCCAATGATCCTCTGTTTTTTTTGTCAGACCACCGCTGGTCAAAGTTACTTCAGCAGAACATCTGAACAGTGGATTGTTGAGGACTATTGGAGAGATTTTGTCTAGAAATCTTAACTTTTTATCTGGCACCCTTTGCCCAGTGCTTTGGTTTTATGACCAAATACCTTAAGCTAACAGCTTTTAGCTAACTGCTAACTGCAATAAACCAGTGATTTCAGTTTTTTATCTATCACTTTTATTCATAATGTATCACTATGGAAACCACTTGGCATTACTTTTAGCATTAAATCTAGCTAACTGCTTAGTCATTTTTCAGTTTTCATGACTCAGTGAAGATATTTTCTTCTTAATCAATATCATTTCTGATTTAATTTTAGTTCTTAATTAAAGTGAATCTTTCCATGTCCCCCTGAAACCCTGGTTAGGATTCACTGCTCTGACCGATCATGGTAAACAAGCATGTTTGTGTGGTCACTGTGAGACTATCATCATGCTGACATCAGCATTTTAGTGCAATGGAGGCTCTTATACTTGTTTATTTAGGCTACACAATAATCACCATTCAAATTAGGTCCGACATAGATTGCCTGGTTGCTGCTGGTGATCCAGTTAAAGATGCACATGTGTAAGAAATATATACTTTGGTAAATAGAATATATTCAGTTTTGTATTATGGAGCTTTAATCTTGCTTGGAAGCAGAATACTCAGCAAACTCTTGCTGAACTCCAGAGTTGAGGCCTGATTGTTAAGTTGATACACACACACACACACACACACACACACACTTCCATTTCCAGCCACAAGGGGGCGGTGCAGCCCATTCACCATCTACCATCACAGGACCAGCTCAGCACAATGTCCTCAAGCAGAGTTTTTTTTGAGTGTGTGTGTGTGCACAATCCCTCAAAAATAGCTGCTGCCATTCCTTTTATGAACAAATGTCACTTCATTTAAAACATCTTCGAGCCCTTAAAGCACATCTCCAGAGCTGATGCATTAGCTGTGTGGTTCCTAAGGAGATTTATGTCCTCTGAGTCTCGCTGGAGGCTGCGGGCAGTGAGAAAGCAGAAGATGAGCCCTGATCCTCTGAACGAGCTGAGACGTTGGCTTGGAGGTTCGCCACAATGGTTAACCTTCCCCTCCAGTAATGACCATATCTGGTTTCCTCAGCTCCGCTCGACTCTGAGCCTGCACACGAATCCAACACAGAGAGAGGCTGCAGACAGGCTGATGGTGCAAGCTTCTTACTGTATGAGTGTGAGGTTGCCAATAATTCTGATATGCATAGAGAGAAAATTACAATATTTGGGGTAATGGATTCAACAGACCATCACCTAACTACAGAGGGCTTGATTTTGTCAGCGTGGCCGTGGCGATGAAGTCACACATGTCAAACACAAGGAGGGAGAAAGCTGTTTGGATGCTGGAGTGTGAATCCAACAGTTAATTTCAAACAGGAGTGAAATGTTTAAATGGAGTCAGACAGGAGGAAATACCCAGCATTGATTGGTCGGGGGGGTCCATGGACACACATTCCCCTACAGTTAGATACCAGTGTAAAAACGAGACGCTGCTCGGTTTGGCAAAGCTCCCAGGAGACTCAGCTGAGAGGGAGAATGACCTCACCGCATGTACAGCATCACCTCATCAGCGCACGCCGCCTCTTATCTGAAGGATTACCTGTTTGTTAGTAATTATCACAATTGACTGACTGCAAATGGGACTTTTGGTTTCTTGGCTTCAGTCTGTGCCACACAGCGTCCTATAAAACCTAACCCCGGCGGCCAGCATCTAACCAGCCCACGAGAGGAGGCAGTAAAGTACAAGCCCACAAGAGCTGTAAAGCAGTCTCAATAAATGAGAACACAAAAAAATGACCCTTGAGTTTCTGCTCAGCTTCACACTCCCACCACCACCAGACTCAGACATAACACTCATCCAGGAGGGGGAGGGAAGCCTGCAATTATTCAGCATGGAGTGGAAACTGATATGCTGCCACGATGGCTCTCGGTCTTAGAAAGGCGCTCATTTCAACTGATTTTTTTTCCACTGCAGTCAGCTAAACAAGGAGCGGTGCCCTCTCTTCATCCCTCAGAGGGGGGAGTCACACAGGCACCCAGGAGACACAGCGACCAGAGGGTGGCGCTATGGCGCAACTGTGCACATCCACCTCAGTGCGCACCGATCTATTGTGCATTTCAACTCTTATTTAAAAAAAAGAGGGATTTTATTGATTTTGACCCATTTTTTCTACTTTAAATAAACTTTTAACTCTCAGGCACAGAGTTTATAAAGTGTTGAAACAACCAGAGCCTCAGCACACAGACACAGCTCAAGGTTTACAAGAAGAAAAAGTGACACAAAAACTCCCATTTAAACCATGTTCAAATGTCTTAGTAAAAGTATAATTGGTGTGTTTTTACAAATATCAACACTGTGGTGTAAATAAATATCCCATTAATTCAGATATTCAGCAACAAAACATCTGTAGCTCCACATCTGCATCAGGGACAGTCTGACTATTGATCCCAAATCAACCTTCACAAATAAAATCTATAATTAAGTTTGAATTCATCTAATAAAGTCATCATCTATAATAACAGTAGGAGTCAGAATAATAAGAAAAATGCACAAAAAATCCAGTTTCAACAAACTGGAAGAAAATAAAAAGAAATAAAAGTTTGAATTAAAATAAATGAAAGAGAAGAATAAAAGAAGATATTCCCCACATGTTTCCATTGAGAGATCACAACTGAATGACCAAGGTTTTCCTACCTGCTCGCATCCGATTGATGGATATCCCCAAAAATCCGCAACGTATTGTTAGTTGTTCCCTGGTTGTGCACAAATATGATCCCAGTAGACAACACAGTGCATCCCAGACGTCCTGCTATCAGCTCCGCATCGCTCCTTCAAAGAGGCTGAGAGAGAAAGTCGGAGCCGGGACGCTGCGCTCAGGCTGCACTTGATGCTGAGGAGGGAGGAGGAGGAGGAGGGAGGAGGGAGGAGGACTGAGGGGGGAGGAAAAATCTGAAAAGGTTTTCTCTCTCTTTTTTCCCCTCTCTACTCGTGACAAAAGCTGTTCACATATGGGTGGGACCAGACCGAGAGATCTGACCGAGAAGGCTGAATTGGGGTGAAGTCAGTGGGCTATTCAGCAGTAGCAGTCGGGAGGTGCGGTGGTGGAGGAGGAGGAGGAGGAGGAGGAGGAAGAGGAGGGAGGGAAATGAAACGCACCTCAGTCGGTGGGACTTTCAGTGGATGTGAAAGAATTAGTTCCAGCGCCTCTACAATAGTTTGTGAAGCATTGTGGAGCATGTGAGCCTGAACATCTGCACCACTGCTAGTCTGCAAATACACCGAGACGGACATTGTACAGAGGCCTGTTCTGTTTTCTAAATTAATGAGTTTTTATTGCAGACTAGAAATAAATCAGAGAGCATAAACCTCCACCGAGGTATAATCCAGCTGCACTGGTGATACAGACTGAACACTGCTGCCCTCTTGTGGACATAGCAACACTAGTTTACATTATAAGAGATGAATTTTTGTTCTTACAGGATCCTCTCCTCTGATCTGGCCCAAAATATCATCACTTGTTCCTTGGATCATTTCCCATCGAAAAAAGTAATGTTGCTAACAGACACAACAAGCAAATGCTGTATATATTTATATTTAGAGGTTCACATGAAATATGTTTACTATACCAAAAAAATATTTGTTCACCTATTTTGCTACCACAGTGGGACAGGCTCAGGGGGAAATTTCATGATTATTAATGATGTTCTTTTTTTTTATATTTTCCATCCAAACTGAGTAACTTTACAGTGTGTTAGATTTGTGAAATGTATGTTATGTTTGGCACAGCATGTTTGAGCTGGAAACACAATGTCATGATTCCATGTATTTGTTGGTTTTGATTATCGTCATGGTTTCTTGTATTTAGTTTTTGTGTTCTGTTCTGTTTTCAATGGTTGTTTTGGTCTTTGTCTCTTTCAGTGTGTTTCATGTCCTGTTAATTGAGTAGTTCATGTTTCTTGTTTCTGTCTTGTTTCATGTTTCCTGTTTTATTTTGATAGTCTCGTTCCTTGTGTGTTTGTGTCCAAGCTTTGTTTCCTGTCAGCCCTGTCACACCTACTCCCTGATTGTCCTCTTCACCTGTTTCCCATTGTGCCTCGTTACCTCATGTATTTAACCTCAGGTGTCTCTTTGTCCTGTGCGAGTTTGTTTGTAGCTCGCTCTAGCTCATGTCTGAGCCTCTTGTTCATATTTCACAGTTCTTGTTTCATAGTCAGTGTTTTATGTTTTTTTGAAACTCTGCCTGTTGTCCGGATTTTGCCCTTGCCTGTTAATTTGGATACATCTGCCATCTTTGATTTTATCTTTGATCTGCATTTGGGTCCTCGCTCCACGCCTCTGGTTTTACACCCTTGTGACACACAAGAGATTATTACCTCTTACAATGAGGTCATATTTTTGTCTGCCCTAAAGTTTGGGCAACATCAGCAGATGTAATCCTCTCCAAAAATCAATAAATAAAATCCTAAAAATCCCCAACAATCTCTTATAATTGGAAAATGTTGTAAAAATCCATAACCCCAATATGTTATTAAATGTTGATGACAATCCACACACACACACACACACACACACACACATAGGATGATAATGTCTACAATCTGAGACAATTTGTTGGAAATCAGATTTAATTTGTGGATCAAAAAGAGACATATGTACATGGATTATGCCTTGTTGTGCTCTCTGAGTGTTTTCTTGCTCTTTCAGGAGGTCCACAACAGGTAGGTGAGGACAGTCAAAGCATCTTCATCATCCTCATCTTTATTACAGAACCTTGGTGTGTAAATTGTACACACACACATCCTTCTATCTATCTACCAAAATACACACGTGCGGGAAACAACAAAATGTGAGAAAATAGTTCATGTTGCTCACTAATAACCACTTCAACCATCACTTCTCTCTTTATTCTCAGTGGGTCGACCTGCTGCCTTCACAAATACTGTTCAGTCTTTGCTTCATACAAGGTCAGGACCAAAGGGGAAGAAATGAAAGGGGCCTCTGGCTGATGGTGAAGAATGTTACGGCGAGTAGTTGAAGTCTCAATGAGCCAAGAAAAGACATGGAAAATATGTGTGTAATGAGGGAGAGAAACTGAGGAGGAGGAGGAGGAGGGGGCGTGATGATGCACATCTGGCTCGGGTGCGATCGAGGAGCACGGGACGTCATTTGGGGCAGATCTCTGAGCCGTCGCCGCCGTCTGTCACTCACGTTGATGAACAGCAGCCTCCACTTCCACCGGTTTCAACAGACTGGTTATAAAGTTACACCTGCTCCTCAGACTGTGTGACAGAGGAGAAGATGTGGGTGGCCTGCACACCTGACCACCACCGTCATGATGGATGCTCCTCCGTGTGGGTGGTGATCACACACACTCCTGCCTGTGTGTACACATGAAATTGATATTTTCTCAGCACTGTTGTCCTCCTGCTGCTGTCTGGGTGTGGTCCTCTGTCCTCCATACATCTCAGTATACCTACAGTTTGGGAGCATGGCCAATGAAAACACGCCGGAGGAACTGTAAACACACAGATTATCAGCTCAAGTCAACAGGGCTTTTTGCACAGTGATGCTTGACGTATTAGGTTATACAGAAAGCCACACGGGCCCTGGAAAAACGTGGTGTATGTAACGTCACCGCTGCTTTCTGAAGGGACTTTCTGAAGTTTGGTTACACCGCTCGCCACAGTCTGAATCATTGCTGAAGCCTCAGGACCTAAAATTATTTAGGTTAATGATCCAGAGGAGCAGAGGTGGGATGAGCACGTTGCGATCACCACAGCAAAGCGTGATAGCCTGAAACCATTTTAAATCCAGTAAACAAGCCAAACTTTTACAGAGGTGTTTTTGGCCTCCAATTTATTGCATTTACATTTTGCTGTCAAGACTTTTAAGTTATGGTCAACTAGAAATGTCACTTTCTGGTTCACTGACTATTTGAAAGTCACTATGTTCATTTTTTACAGTCAGAAGTGACCTTATTTGGATATGAAGGGAGGAGTGAGGTGGCTGGTTTGACCTTTGAACCCGAAGGACACTATCCAATGTGAATGAGGCTCAAGTTCAGGTCTAGTTTCATTGGAGGTGAGGCAATTGAGTCAATCACAGTAACCCTAACCCTAAATCTTCATCCTTTTAAAGCCTAATATCTACTTAATGATGAAATGATTTTTTGATGAACCAGATCACTGAGGAGGAAAATTAACTTTATCTAATGACATGACAATGACTTGTGGAAAAAAAAAATATTGACTGAATATTTCAGGATTGAAAATGAGGATTTTTTTAAATAGAAGTAAATTGTTCTTTTGGGGCCAGCAACTAGTGGCCGTGAGTGGTATTGCACATTTTTTGCATTTCCTCTTTGGCTTCACCTGGTTGCTTCGTCCTCTTTACATACAGTGTATTAACCAGGCCCAGCAGGTATTAGCTTGTAATGTCTCAACCAGAGGTATGTAGATAAAACACCAACACTGACCGACTGTGAAAGCATTTTTAAATTACATGACCAAATTCCACCAGCCAATAGCAAGACAAACTGTTGTTTGAATAAAGAGGACATCAAAGACTTCCATACTGCCTTTTCATTGATCTGTCTGTCTGCTCAGTCAGAACCTGTGATAGTGAGCTCACCAGGA
Source organism: Pseudochromis fuscus (assembly GCA_900323345.1). Classification (NCBI taxonomy): domain Eukaryota; kingdom Metazoa; phylum Chordata; class Actinopteri; family Pseudochromidae; genus Pseudochromis; species Pseudochromis fuscus. Next base: position 18,286 of record OOFC01050895.1, on the reverse strand, counting down.
AATTGAGCATGAAACCTCCAGTTGATTCATCTAATTATTAAATGAATTTATTCAGACACGATGAGCTCGAAGGGAAAGTTCTGCACAAAAGATGCAGACTGTACAGTTCACAGTTTTGGCCACAATGTTTTGTTTCTTTCTCTTTTGACATCAGCCAAAATCATCAAACTGCATTTCTGACGAACCAAAGATTCAACCAATTCTCTGAGAGACTTGTTCCAACTTCACAGGTAACTGCTGAGTAAATAACTGTACATTTTATATCAGCTACGAGTTTTTCAGGCAGGGCTTCAATATCTAACTGTTTGCATTTAACATGAGGTGAAATATTTGTTCAGCTGAAATATTTGAGTGTGATTTGTGTGAGTCAGTTGTTGGTGCAGGTGCAAATGATCGACTGTATTGTACAAAAACACACACTGGGTCTCATGTGAGAACATTTTCCTCTTCCTTTATTTAAATTCTCTTTTGAGGCTTGTTTGTAGGATTGTTCCAAGTTGGATCCGTCAAACTTTACTGTTAAAAAATTATGTGATTTGATCATTAGCAACATCACCACCACGAACACTGCCAAACACAGCTGAGTACTTCATTTGTGGAAAAGTGGTATTCACAGAAATGTCACAGAGGATTAAAACGAAGAAACACAACAACTGTAGCAGCATCAGCAGCAGGAAATAATAAAGAGAAATAGAAAAGTTTTTATCTATGTAAGTGCCAGTAAAGTTAATGTCAACAATGTGCTTTTAATTTGAATGTGTTAGCACTTCCTGTGGAACCGGGATTTTGTTGTGAAAGGGTGTGGATGAACGTGACTGACGGAAACTGACGAAGAAGGCGCAAGCGCAGAAAAAGTAAATAAGAAACGGGAGAGAAAAGGTGTAAGGAGATTCACGGGGAGAGTAAAATAAAGGTTTAGCTGTGGTCGAAAGTGGGAACAAGGTATGTTTGTTGCACTTATACACGGATGACAATGTATAAATGTTGTTAGTAGCTTTTGTGAAAGTTCAGAGAAATTAGCTAATTTTGACCACACAGAAGGGGTTAAGCTAATGAATTTTGTTTGGTCTTTTGTTGTGTGTTTCTACCCAGCTCTTATGTTGGTTTAGTTGGCGAATTGCAATAAAGTAAACGAACTAAAAAGCCACTAAATCATCAGTCCCGGCCTCTTATTTCAACCCTCGTTATACCGTTTCTTCATGCTGTGTCCTCCTGTCTCTTTAAGCCCCGCCCTCTCCAAAGCCCACCTTCTTCTGATTGGTCCACTTCCCTTGAAGCGTTTATGAGCACTCTCTCCTCAGTTTGCCAAAGTGCAGTTTCTGAAAGTCAAACATATAAAGTCACATCACTTGTCCTTGTTGATTAAAAACCCAGCATCTAGTGGTCGTCAGGTGTATTTTGCAGGTTGGCTTCATTTTTATTAGCCCCACTTGCTTTGTCCATCTCTGTATACACAGGATATGGTATCGACACACACAAGGAGAGACATGAGACAAGGCAACAGTGATCATCACACTCCGACTGATCAATATTATCCTCATTATGCTCATTGTCAGCTTTTAATTCACAAAACATTATTGTTTTTTTTCTATATATGACCATGTTTATATGTGGGAAATTTACTAAAATACAGACTGAAGTGGAAAGTATCTGCTGAGCGTGGAGCACTTGACTGACATCAGCTCTGCACACAGGTAGAAAAAACATTTGCAGCCTTCAGAGCTCTTGGCTTAGTTCCTTACATATGTTTACCTCTGATATACATGACAGTAAATAAGGAAAAACACAATACACAAGTCAGACAAGTTTGTTTTCCCCCTGAGGAGAGGGGCAGCACATCTGCTCACAAGGTCTCTGGTGAACTTTGTACCTGAGAGGACGAGCTGAACTGGTGAACGCCACAATCCCACTTCCATCTTTCATTGGTGCCACTTAAGGACAAATCTGTTTGTGTGACCTCCTCTGGCATAATTATTATTGTGTATTTGGCAACTCGCTGCTGTCCACTCAGAGGCCACTCGGCACCATAACAAACCGTGACCGCCGCTACCACAATCCTAACACATGCAGACAAAGAAGCGCAGTAAATGCTCCTGTTTTCAGTTAAGTTCAAGGTCAAAGGTCACAGAAGAGAGAGAGAGGGAGAGAGGCCTCTGCTCCCGGCCCTGCAGCTTCCAGATAGGAAAGCAGTGAGTGATATTTCTGGTTCGGGGCTGCTCTGTGTGTGTATAGAGGGGCTTTTGTGCACGGGTGTCACACCCTCACGGGAAGTGCTCCCTTTGCGCTCTGCTCCAGGAGATGGATGCTTATTGGTGGAGGCTGTTTAAGGAATTTCATTAGTTGTGTTTGGGTGCGCTGGATGAGAGCTCAGAAACCTTCACAGCAGGGAAACAGTGACTGGACGCAGCCCTGGGAGATAAACTCAAGACAGTATAAAGTTTGGATTTGTCTTCAAACTGTCTCTGAACACCTTGTTGCTCTTTATTTGATGCATTAAAGGCTCCTGTGCACAGACCACACTAATAAACCAACTCACAGGCCCGCGCTGACCCACAGTTCACTTCCACTCGCTTTATTTTGACAAGTGAATGGTCTTTTAGCGCCGCCGCATGCTAAACAGACCGCCATTGATCTGATAGGATGCTCACTGGCTCGCTCTCTCGCACACACACAAACATTAATACAGTATATACAGTGAATATATATTTAAACAGTAATGGGACAGTTAGTTAAAGGTCGCGCTTAGATCCACATTCAGTTTATAACCTTTTTTAATAGCAAATATTTGGCTAAATGGTTTGGCGTGCCAGCTCTCACAGGCCGGACTGTACATGATGAAAGGCCGACTGAAGTCACACGTGCTCCTTTGAATCTCATGTGCAAACGAACAGGCGGCCACAGTCCTGCCTGGAAAAGATGGACTTGTGAAGGCAGGTCACAGCATTGAAAGAAAAAAAATCTGCTATGCTTTGCTGTTTTTTAGAAACAAATCTTAGACCGAAGATGGACGATGATAGGGACGAGCAGCTCCACTGGACTGGTCTCAGTTTATTGTTTAGCTTCTAACTATCACCTGTGGATGTGAACTTTGGATGATGACCACAGTTACTTAAGGTGAATTGATCATTTCAACCTGGAAGATGATGCAGGACCAGGACGCCACGGTGGGATCTCATCTCACCGAATTACCTCTTTGGTGTTGTGCAGGAAAAGGTTGCAAAAGACCAACCTGAATAAATGTAAAAAAAAAAAAAATTGGATTTATGGTGGATTTGTTCTGAAACTGTTGGAGCAGTGGACTCAAAAGTTCAAGCAAATACAAGTTATTGCAAATTTTTACTAAACTTTTGTGCAGAAGTTGTGTAATGTTGTTACTTTGTACGACGCTGCCTCCACTTTTGCCTCCATCTTAACAGGTACATCGATACGACCTCCTCCACCATCGCCATGTTGGTTGCTGTCCGAAACCTTTGACTCTGAGGCGCCCTCTACTGGATACAGTTCACAGCTTTTGCAGCCAAATGGACAAATTAAAAAATCCATACTCCGTCAATAGATTATTTTCATGTCATGTAAAAAAAAACAGAATTAAGTTGTTATTAGGCTACAAAAAGAGGAATATTTAGGGGTGTGGTTAGTGTGATTGACAGGTCTGGTCTCCAGTGACAACAGACCTGCTCAGTGTTCTTGGTTTCAAGGGTCAGACCCGCCTCCTCACTCCTCCCTGTATATCCAAATATGGTCACTTCTTACTCCAAACATGGTGAAGCTCAAATGCCAAACTCCAAACATCAAAATGTGAGTCCGCATGTCATGTTAGCTTACAGACGGGATACATCACAAGCGGTTACATCATTCAAAATAGACGTGTTACTTGTTGTATATAAAGGAGGCCTGAATGAACCCTGAGTCCACATCCACGCAGCCTCTTGTCTTCAAAACCAAACTGCATGGTAGTCAATGTAAACCCTCACCTCTAACCCCCTCACTCGCACTCTGGACTGAGCTCCTCCTTGAAAACAGATCTGCATCTGTGAGCGTTTCTCACCATCTCTGAGTCTTTCAGTGTGTGGCCTGGTGTTTACGCTGGCTGCCCATAATCTCTTCCTGCAATAAAAACATAAAAATATAATTCCACATCACACGCCTGCATGCACCTGAAACACCCAGCATGGATGACCTTAATCCCCTCTACCCTGCAGGTAGAAAACAGAGAGCCTGTTGCTTTATTTTTGCATGGTACTGGGGCGCTTTTTAGTTTCCCGCCGTGATTGATGATCTTGTAATTTGTGCTGCCGTACAGTAACAGTTAGTCCAGCATGCTCCAAAGCACATGAAGGAAAGTGGCATTTAGGATCTGAGTCTCCTTTGACTGGGAGAATTAAAAATAGGAGTGCTCTTTCACTGACCTCTGCGTCACAGACAGAGATCCTCTCATTCATGTACAGTGTTTCAACACGGCCTCGATGCTCCTCCAAACATGCCCTCCCTCCATAAACCTGGGCTTGAGAAGAAGAAGCAAAACAAACACCATCTCTTATCCTGATAATAATATGTACACAACAGGCTTTAAACAAAAGTTTGCATAAGACGTGTGTGAAATCAGCTTCCTCCGCTGTGCAATAACTTCAACACCAAACATGCATTTTGCAGATTACACAGCAGTTGTAGCATCGGCGAGGATCGTTTGGCAGCACCGGGGAAAGTGGAACCAACAATTCGTGCTTGTTATGGAGCCGAGGGGAACAGATCTGCAGTGTGTCCGCACCGAGATGAAGCTGTTTAGACACGCTGAGACAAACAAGGCGAAATGTGACGTTTATCCCTGACAGAGCTCTTGTTTATAGAGGAGAGTTGGACAGAGGTGGTGTTTTCATTTCACAACATTGTGCCAGGACGTAGCGCAGAGGGAGGAAAGGTATTTGTAGCTGGAGATGGGAGCTATTATTTAGAAGGAAGGAAGGATCTGCATGTCTTTAAATGCCAATTTAAGTCTCCTTTGCATTATGAGAAATGTAGTTTTTTACAGATGAAAATAAATATGCAAACAATTCCTCCCAAGTTTGGAAGGATTTCATGTAAAGCAGAAAAGAGTCTGTGTGCCGCGTGATGAAAGACAGAGAGACTCACATATTCTGCAGGGGGTCAAAAAGGTTACACAAACACACTGTGCGACTAGGTTAACACACTAATCTCTGTCCTCTTTCCTGGAGAAGAAAGGGGGTTTTGTTAAAGAGCAATGATGACGCCTCTTTGGCTCATTCTGCCAAATGCCATTTAGTGGTTTGAGTGGAGAAGCTCTGCTGTCTCTCTGGCTGACTCCTCGCTCACTCCTGTTCGATGCCATGTTTCGTTCTGTTTGGCAAACCTTGATCTGCCCGCCGCACAATGCCTTTTTTTATTTTTTTTTCAGTCACGCTGAGTTCAGTGGCACACCTTGTTTTTGTGGGTGATTATTAAGAAAGGGGAAAAACACAAACCCACGTGTTGATGGAAGCAAACAGCCAGACTGAGTAATTGCCTTAAAGTTAAATTAAGCTTTTGGTGTAAAGCAACATGTGACACTGGAGCCTCCATATTTTTTGATTGTAACAGCTTATATGTATTTTTGTACCATTCAGCATCTGTGTGGTTCCTTTACTTTCTACGAGGAAGAAGAGGCCATCAACCGCGATGAAGAAGCCTCCCTTGCTATGACAAACACATAAAGCACATTGCACCTATAGTGATTTAAGCTGATGGAGGAACCTGTGCTGCTAACAAACTAGCTGCTGAAGCTAGCAAACATGTTACCTTGTTTCTACCTGTGTAAACTAATTAGCGAAGAAATGTTAAAAGTGGAAGCTAGCATGCCACCTAGCTTCTGTGGTGATGAGGAAATAAGCGAGCATTGCTGATGTAAACTGATTCCTACTTGAGGATTTTTGGTTATATTATATGAACATCTGCATATTTAATAGTGCCTCCACACTGTGTACTGTGCTAGTCCTACACACAGACTGTAGGCCTATATAGATGGCTAGCTCAAAAATAAGGTAAAAAAAAAAAAAAAAAGTGCAATACTACAGATGACCACTAGAGGCTGACTCCAAAACTCTCTGGCTCCAATTGACTTCAGTTCAATTTTTAATCATGAAATACTCAGTTGATACATTTTTCCCACAAGTCACTCTGATGTCATCAGCTAAATTCAACTCTTCTTCTCAGTGATCGTCCATCTGAAAATCATTTCATTATTAAGCAGATATTAAGCTTCAAAAAGAGGAAGATTTAGGGGCATGGTTAGTGTGATTGACAGGTTTGATCTACAATAAGACTGGTGCTATAGTCGAGTTTTATACACATTAGGCAGTGACCTCGGGTTCAAAGGTTATACCTTCCTGCTCACTCCTCCCTTCATATCCAAATATGGTCACGACTTCCAAACAACAAAAACGGCAACATCCAAATACCAAACTCCACAAACCAACAGGAGATGTCACATTAATAGAAAGTCTCTGAGTGTCTTGCATTTCAATAGATTTCTATAGAAATTAGGCACAACTCAACTTTTAATCACAGTTTTCTATCCTTGTATGACTGTTTGTGTATTTTCAGTTACAACTACTGAAGAATTTTCTCACTTTTCATTTATAGAAACAAACCAAATGTTAAATAAAGCGCCTCCAGAACTGAAAAATGAACTTTCAGTCATCCGTTGGCATAAAAACTAGCATGAGGTCAACACCGTGACCACACTTGACACATTCATTCAGTGCTGTTAACTCCAAGGCTCAGTGGTACCTTCCTCAGGATATGTCAGGGGCTTCCTTGACTCAACCTGGCCTATTATGATCAAGCTCTCTCTTGCAGTCCACTCATGTCAACCGAGCTTTCTCTAATAATGCAAGACAGAAAAGCTGCGGCTTAAAGCTCTCTCTTTTTCCACCTCCCCAAATATCCGTGGGCTCAAACAGTGGGTCATTATAACAGTGATCAGTGAAAGGGCCCATTGATTTGGGGGCTGGGGGAAGGTCATGTATGGACTCATAGGAGAGAGAGAGAGAAAGCAAAGGGCAGTCATGTATGTATGGCAGCAGGAACTCCTCCAAAACATCCACCCACTTCCTCCACTGGTGCAGAAGGTGCACAGCAGGCCCGACGCCTCCGAGCTGTTCTGTTCAGAGGCCAAACAACAACGGCTCTGGCTCTAATAAAGGAGGAAATGTGGTTTCTTGTTCACATTTTCCTCTCCCAATTATCCACCGTGCCAATCTTTAAAGTGGCTTTGAAAACCTCGGAGAGCTGTGAAATGGTTAACTATGGGAAAAGCTGTTCTGTACGTTAAACCACACGGAGCGTAATGGTGATAATCCACGAGGCCGTGAGATTCACCTGCAGCGCTCGTGTTGCCTTGAACTTTGACCTTTGTGCCTTTCACCTAGTCTCATATTCAGTATCTTTCAACAGCTGGAGCTTTTTCTTAACACACCAGGACAAATGTTACTCTGTCACTCACCAGCTTTATGATGCAGAATCATCTTTTTGAAGTAGTTTTACCAGAAGACCTGAAGGACGGATACAAAGTGGTTATCACTGCCAGTGAGTGGACACAATTGTTTAAGTCTAAGGATGCTCTTCAACATTTTCATTCAGTTTGTCATTGAAGGTATTTTTATAATTATTACAAAATAAAAGAAAAAATGTCATTGTTTCCATTATTTCCATGAGCTTGGAATATTCAGTGACATAATTGAACCTCCATCGAAATGCATTGACAATCTTAACTACATTTTCAGAATAGTTGCAAGATGAAATTTGTCAATTTGTATACACTTCCATCCATTACTGGGATGCAAACATTGATACTTTGTTCAATTCTCCAGACATTGTCTTTTAAACCCCTGCAGATGAAGAGGGTGCAGTGAGATGACATCATCAATGGAGCACCAATCAAATCATGAAGTCCACCAGATACAGTATTTCTATCATGTCCAACTTTTACATTGTGACATATTTCCAGCTAAAACAGGATATGCGGGTGGAGCAAAGTGTTTGGAGAAATTTGATTGGACCATTGAAACACAACTAAACATCATGGTTGGCTAGCTAAGTTACAAGGTGTACAAACTTTGTTACTAAGTAATAGTACAAAGTACAAACTACTGATTACTTCCACAGCTGCTACTGCTCCTCTGGTTGGAGTCTGAACTGCAAACAGCACTTTGATTGACTGGTGGATTTCTATCAAACAGGAAGTAAACATGATTGAATTTTAAAAATATAATATATAAAATATAAATATATTAAATATATATAATATATAAAAATAAAAACAAACTGATTTTTTTTTTTAATACCATCATTAACTAAGTGAACAATGCAATGTGATCTAAAGGGATTAAACAGACATTTTTAATTTCAGGTGGAATGCACAAACCTATGAGTGTATTAGATTGCTGTACATCATCCTTTATTTGCTAAACGTGTCCAACACATTGAGGTTTTTTTTGGTTTCAAACTGTTTCTTGCAAATCAGTTCAAGTATTAAAATATCAGGGAGGTACGAGTTTTGTTGCTATAGCTGAACATTATGAATTTGCCTCTGGGGGCTTTATAATGTGCACAGCAAGAGTCTGTTACCTGTGGATAAAACCTCAGGAAGAGCAACCCGTCTTCTTCCACAGTTGCATCCACAAAACCTTTAAAATAAACAGTAATAATACAAATAACTTGAAGCTCAGTCGTTGAATTTGCAGCTCTGTCATATCTCAAAGAGCTGCTAACTCACCATATCAGCCTTAAAGCCACAAACCTTCATCTTCATCTCCTCCCTGTGGCTTATACCGACAGGTGCCAATGCAATCAGGAGCTATGGTTTCCCCACTCCATAGAGTCTGGCTGTAATTACATTTAATGAGCACGTTTGGGAATCCTTTACCATCAGCTACAGCGCAGGAAGTACGGCCAGGTGCTGCTGTCAGTGCGCAGCAGAATAAATGGAGGCAAGAGAGAAAACCATGTGTTTGCGGCTGATTTGATTCTCAGTAATTGTATTTGTCTTTGTCTGCTGCCTCCTCCTCTTCCTGACCAGAAAAGCCCCGAAGGGATAAACAAGAGTCAAAACATACACAAGAAAAGAAGAAGAGGAGGGAGACGGGGGCTGCTTTGTATGAGGAAGACTGGAGGGAGAATGTATATGAAGGCAGTTCTGTGATTAAGATGCCATAACAGGAGCTCACATCTATAAAACATCTGGTTTAGCGGGGTCATGGGAAGTTGATGAAGAGAAATAAAATCAAAGCTAAACTGCAATTAGCTCTCAGATTTTTTTCACAACAATCGTTCTGTTAATATTACCACAGGCTAGGACCAGACGGGGTTTATTTTATGTCATTACATCACAGGTAATAGCTGTGTTATCTTGTCTGTCACCATCTGCAGAGGCTGTGAGGGGGAGGTCAGACTGACAGTGATACTTCGCACTTAGATCATGGCCTTGACTGTCTGGCATTTAGATAAAGGTTACAGTTTTATTCACAGCACAATTAAATCCAGTCAGGATCTGCTTCATGGTAGCTAATGACTGTGATGATCCCAGATTTTAGATGGATCGTCATGACAACTGGTCATCCTTGTAACTTCCCTCCATGTAATATCCCTCAACTGACTTTCAAGATATGAGTTCAATTAATAGTTTGGTTTCTAAGTATTTACATGAAAAAAAATCCACTAACTGAGGTAGGCCTTGTAGGAAATGTTGATGTGAGATCTTCTCCAGTGTTAATGTTTAACTTGTAATCCATGCAGAACCCATACATTTATCTGTAATCTGTGAAGCGAGATGCTGGCACCAGTTTTGATCTGTGTGTGGGGCTTTTGCAACATGAAAGCCTTTAATATACGTTTTGTTTTCTAAACACCTGTTTCTTGGTGGTCCTGCTCTGAGACAAAGGAGCTCAGGGTCTTTACATCTCCAGCAGCAGTGGTTCCACTTCAGCTAAGATGCACAGAAGAGGAACGAGGCACAAACATCTTGAGTGTGTTGAGGAGTCCTGAACCCAATTCATCATTGTTTTATTCACAAATGATCACCGAGCATCATCTTTAGTTGTCGGATCATAAAAACATGTCAAAACTTGAGTTTCCTCTCTGGGTTTATTCATGAACAGTTTAACAACCAGGTTGATGACTTCCTCGACAACATCCAGCTGTTCCCCTGCTGTGATCACCTTCAATGGGTGGGCCCACGGTGCTTCCTAAACTCTCATGCATTCCTCGTGCCCTCTCGCTGCCAACTGGCGTCCTGCCTAAACCTCAAAAATAACTTCCAGCTTTCTGATACAGAAACAGATGGCAGATGTTTGTCGTTCAGATTAGTTATTCAAACACAGACTGAAAGCCTGATAAACAAGGTAGCAGCCGAATGAGGAACTGACCACTGGGATACAGCAGCATCTTTTATTTAAGCTGATTTTCAGATGTTCACTGCTTTATGACAGTGTTTCTGTTTCATCAATTTAAGATTGAAATTAAGACACAAGAGATTTTCAACATTTATGCCGGAGGTTATATAAATCCATGTAGTTTCTCCATCAGTGTCATACTGTAAGTGATGGGATCCATTATGAGGCATTTCAGTTTCGGTTCTGTTTTATCTCCTCATCTTACATTATATATTACATTTTTATATATTGGACGCATTGACTGAATCTTTCATGATTGAAATTTACGGTTTCACTCAGAAATCAATTGGAAAGTTTTTGGAGAAAGCATCTAGTGGCCGTTGTTGGTATTGCACTTTTTTCACTTCCACTTTTTCCTCATTTTTGAGACCCCGTTGTTTCGTCTGTTTTTTATATACAGTCTATGATCAAATCTGATCAAATGAAACTCACAAAATCCGAATGGCACAAGTTTTAGATGTTACTATTTCTATTCTAGTTTATTTCACTTGTGTCATCATGAACATTTATTATTACAGAAATAAACAAGTAGGTCACAGTCTTCAGTCATGTCAGCAGCAGCAGGTTGATGTTGACTCTCTGCTTTGAGGACAAACTAGGGAACCATGTTATACAAACACCATGTGAACCTCTGTGTCGGTGGCTTTTTGCTGAGTCAGCAGACAGGACCCAAATTTACTGTAGATAGTAGGTTTTCAGAGCTACAACAGAGAAGTCAAAGCCTGGCTCAACATGTGCTTGTATCCCTGGAGTTTGTGTTTGATAGATAAATATTTGTATTGATCATGTGTTGATTTTGGCCATAAAGATGTGTATCTGTGTGGCTGGACATCTGGATATAACAGGACGTTTTGTTTCTGTTCCTCAGGCTACTTAGATAGGGTATCTTTATTGTTTGGGAACATGCATTAGGCCTAAGGACATGCTGAACCACTGAAGTGATAATTAAAACAAAGGAGGAGGTGCTGATGGGTATAAAAATCACTCTTTGAAATATTCCCCTGTGCAATTATTAGCCTTGCACAGTTGTTTTGTGCACAAATCTTTGATGAATGAATCTTGACTTCTATCTGCCTCAGTGTGGTGATTTTACCTTTTCACCCACAGCAATGCAAGACAGAGATACCAACCTCTCCAATAATAGCAGCAACTGATTTATGTGATGAAATAATGAAAAGAACAAGTTCACACATGGTCTCCACTCAAAGTGTTGTTGGGACATGGCAGGCAGATTATTTTGGGAACAGCAGCTGAACAATTGAAATTGTGCCAACAAGTCAAACTCAGTGAAGGTGAGTTATGACGACCAGTTTTTCCTCATTATAGGTTAAAGCAAAAACACTTTTATTTATTAATAAGTCTATGTAACTACATAACTGTTTTATTTTTAAATTGTCAGAACTTAAATCAAGAATCAAAATACTTTTAATGTATACTTAAGACACTTCTTGTATTACTTCCCTGCTCTTATACCTTAGACTGATATAGAAATGTCCAACTCTCCCAAAGGCCACTAGATGCTGCCTCCTTATTTTCAGTCATGAAATACTCATTCAATACATTTTTAACTAAAGTCAACTCTGGTGTCCATCTGAAAATCATTTCATCATTACGTAGATATTAAACTTCATGAAGAGGAAGACTTAGGGGCGTGGTTAGTTTAATTGACAGGTTTTGTCTCCAATCATTAATAGGTGGTTTGGAGGCTCATTCACCACTGAAGTCAAGTCTCATACACATTGGACAGTGTTCTCAGGTTCAAGTGAGGACCCACCTCCTCACTCCTACCTTCATATCCATATATGGTCACTTCTGGCTCCAAACAACCAACATGGTGGCAACAACAGGAATCCACACACGCTCTGAAAAACCTTCAGATACAGTCAAACAGTGTGAGAGTTGCAGCCGTGCTCCAACTTTATTAGTCTTTATCATCTTTACACCCTCAGCAGAAGTGAAACCCATGACATGAAAATCTGCCTGAAGTCACGCAGCACAGAGTTCAACCTCCATTTATCTCCCTGTCACACACACATAGAGTCAGACAGGCTGAACACACCAGAACACAACTCTTCATTATAAAATACTTCAGTCGAGTTCATTGATGTGAAGCCATCAGCTGGTTCTGTGAATTAGTCTGAGACTGAGGGTTGAATAAACTCCCCTCCCTCCCAGAGGACCAGGGTATTCCTTCTTTCCTGACTGTCAGATTTCACTGTTGCATAACTCTGTAACTGTGTGAAGGCTGGAGGTCGACCTTGGCTTCAAATATATCCTCCCTCCTGTCACGGACCTCCGATCCACCATGTCCTAAAGTGATCTCAGCTCTGTGTTTGTAACAAATATGACGCCTCGTCAGAAACTGAACTAAGCCACTGTGGTGGTCACTGTTTACTTAGTACAGTTAGTGTTGTAGTATGACTACTACTACTTTTATAGCTCACTTTTGCTACTTGTTGTTAACTGCTATCAACACTTTACATTATATAAACTGCTACTGTTACTGCCACGTTTATTCCTTTTTCAAGTTGTTTGTGTCCCTATAAACTCAAATATTAGCAAGTAAGGAATTAATCTGACCTCTATGGAAAGTTCAAATTCAGTTTAGCCTTATTGTTCAAGGTATTATTAAAAAGACTCATTTTATAGGTGAGGAGTGGTCTGATTGAGCACTTTAAGTTGAATTAAATGAACTACAGTGGACATAGAATATGATTGAATACAATACAACAGATTTTTATTTGCCATTTGTACATGTACAGGAGAGTACAAGTGCATTTTTTGTGCATTGCTCAGCTTTATACAAAAAAATGAAAAGTATAAGACAGGATATACACACAAAAAAACTGAAATGACACATAAAACATTAAATATTGAAAATAAAACAGGCATATATCCCTGTATAGAATAAGAAATACATATGTATAGATATGTATGTTATAAATAAATGTGTGTGACTGGGAAAAATGTTCACATCTGAGCAAAAATATTGCAGTTATTTAGAGTCAGACGTCACCATATTTGGATATGACACTTGAACCCAAGATCACGGCCCAATGTGTATGACACTCAACTTCAGTGGCGGTCTCATTATAGACCAGACCTGTCAATCAAACTAACCACGCCCCTATATCTTCCTCTTTTTGAAACCTCATATCTACTTAATGATGAAATGATTTTCAGATGGAGGATCACTGAGAAGAAGAATTAACTTTAGCGAATGACATAAGTATTTCATGATTAAAAAAATGTTTTGAATTGAAGTCAGTTGTAGTTTTTCTGCAGCCATCATCTAGTGGCCATCAGTAGTATCACACTTTTTTTGCACTTCTGCATTGGCCTTGTTTTTAGCCCCACTTGCTTCATCCATTTCTATATACAGCCTATGAACCCAACATTGAAATCTCCCAAAAATCCCCCTAGCAAACTCCATTCATAGAAACCGTTGCCATGACAAACTGCGCCATTTTTAAAGGTGTGAAGGCAACAAATGTTACGTTTAGAGTTCGGTACTTTGCGCCTGTTGCCAGGTCACACAACAGGGAAGAACCTTTGCTCACACGAGGAGAATTACAATAAAACGGGCTTATTGATAAGCAGGCACATCTTAACGAGCTGCGGTAGACGAGCTGCTGGAGCTGGAGCTGCGCATCCACTTGTTGAGTTCACCACAGTTCACCGGAGCCGCTCTATTTAAAGAGACAACAACATGGCACACGGGCTGGTCAGACGGGAGTCGGTGGAAACGGAGATGCACAAGTCCGAGGACAAACGGAAAAACTTCGTGTATACGAAAAAGAGGGGCTACGATGTTACCCGGAACCCCTACCTGAACAAGGTAAGCGCTGTGTGTGAGCGCGTGCTTGTTTTCATCCCGTTTCTGCGAACGACAAGGTTGACAAGTTAGCAGCTGCCTTCAGGGGCCGTAGGAAATATCACAACTCTGAACGGAGCTACATCCTCAAGCAGCAATATCACAAATTAATGATGGAGAAATGATGTAATGTAGTAATTCACAAGGTTAATTCACTTTTACGGGGTGTAAATACTCCACATTATTTGACTACAGCCAAACAACAACGTTTTACTAGCAGCAATATAATAATTCACGTTTAACTGGCTAAAACTACATGTTGATTTCTTCTTCTGATCATTACATAAGCACCAGCAAACAAAAGGTATGTTAAGTACGAGGCATGTTTTTATAATTTGATAGTGTTCTGTCTATATCTGGAACCCTGTTGGAGCCTTGAAGGAGCAAGTGAACGTAACATTAGCCCGGAGGTTTAGGTATCAGCTTTAGACGTGGTTATATTTAGATTTAAAGAGACCAAACGCCGCTGTCACGCAGAGGGGGGCTTTTGTTAATATTGCCCTGTCACGTATCACTGTACACAGACACCAACAGAGTCTCAGGGACATAACAGGTGTTTCAGGCCTGTAGTCACTGTAAATAAACACTGTCACTTGTGATTCAAGAGAGGAAAGTAAATACATGAGATTATAACTTGATTTTCTTGAAGAAAAATGAGGAACAAGGGGTTATTGAAACTTGCTTAATCCTGTAAATGAGCTGAGCAACTTCCTTGTATATCATGAGACCAGAGCATGACTTTGCACATTGGTTTTTAATGTGATTGTAATGGATCAGCTCTTTGCTCTTGTATTTATTCCTATGGCTTCCATAAATGAATCACAAACAAAGAGCAGGTGGCAGCTTTTGAGCTTTTCCAGTGTTTTCTCCCGGTTTGTGTGGTGGGCCCCAGGGGTCAGGCTGTGGTGACGGGGTCTCTGTCCATGGTGCTGACTGACCTTCAACACAACTGGCTGAGTTCAGGGTCACGCTGATGTCAGTATGTCCTGTCTCAAGTCTTTCACTCTGGTTTTCAGCCCTCTCAGCAGCCAAATGTTGGACACAATGAGACAAGATGTAACTATGAGAAATATTTAACTAATCTGGTTTATCTTAATACAAATTCTCAGACATGATATCAAAAACACACACCCAGAATAAAAAGCTGGTCCAGGCTGATAAAGGTCGCAGTCAGTTTACCACAGTTGAAGGAGCTGCCAGCCTCGGAGCTGATAAGTGAGATAGCGAGGAGTTCAAACGGGTCAGTGTCTGTGGGCTGAGGCGTGGTGGTGGTGGTGGTGGTTGCCACACAGAGGCCTGTTTGTTGGGCGGGTTAATGACTCCTAATGCTCCTGAGAGCACCGCATGCTGCATATCAGCCTTGTGTGTTTGTTTTTCTGTGTGTAAGTGCGTGCAGTGTGGCAGGGTGAGGTGAGGAGTGTATACAAATACAATATAACTAATAGGAATAAATAGGGGTACACTTTGTAGTGCAGAGGTAAAAAATTAATACAAGTAGGTGAATTATTAATATATATGTCCTGTGTAACATCAACTTATTTCCACATTTTCTGGAGAAAACAAAACTTCTGCATTCCACATTAACGCTGTGTCATGCTTAGTAGTGAGTCAGTTGAACTGCACAATGGTGCAAAGCAGAGGGAGATCCTGTTATTGCAGCAACAGCCTCTTTTATGTTAAAGGTGCATGCAGGCCTGATTTGGATGCAGTTCAATGATGTCAAGATTTCACTGTTTGCTTAAAAATGACACATCTTGAAAAACACTGTAGGAAAGAAATCCATGTCATGTTGTATTGGATCTACATTTGTGGTGCCTTTAAGTTTGGTTTGGCAGTCGTCCTTTCTCTGTGTTTTTCCTGCTTGTCATCAGGTTCAGCTACCTTATGAATTCTCCTCCCTGGTGTTTTCAATTTGCTCTTCAAAGGATGACTGGCATCTTTCACCGTGAAGATCCTGATTTTAGTGTC
This sequence comes from Pseudochromis fuscus, assembly GCA_900323345.1. NCBI lineage: Eukaryota > Metazoa > Chordata > Actinopteri > Pseudochromidae > Pseudochromis > Pseudochromis fuscus. The sequence goes on along the minus strand of OOFC01050895.1, from coordinate 1,999 downwards.
AGCAGTCTGTTTGCTGTGGTCGTCCAGCTTTTTGTCTGTGTGATTGGTGCATGTGCAACAAAGGGCTGGATGTGTCATCAGTTTTGTGAAGTGATGTGATCCCCTCCACAGCTTTCCCAAACTCTGTGTATAAACGTCAGTCACATATGTGCAGTCAGTCGCTGACTATTGCCAAATGGGTCCATGTGTAGTCACAGGATACACCTGACCAGTCTTTAGATTGAAGATACTGAAGAAGCTCTGTTAATGAGATGTTGGCTTGTGGCAAGAGATTATCACCATGTTGGTTTCCTGGAGCCAGAAGCGACCATATTTATATTAAAGGTTTATCTATTTGGATAAGAAAGGCAGAATGATGAGGCTGGTCTGACCCTTGAAGCAGAGGACATTGTCCAAAGTGTCTAAGACTCGAGCCTCCAAACCATCTGTAAAATGATTGGAGATCAGAGCTGTCAATCAAACTACCCACGCCCCTAAACCTTCTTCTTTAACAACCTGAATATTAATGATGAAGAAGAGTTGACTTTAGCTAAAAATGTAGTATTTCATGATAAAAAAAATGACTGAATGAATCAAAGTCAGTTAGCTTTTTTTTGGAGCCAGCATCTAGTGGCTATTGGTGGTATTGCACCTTTTTGCATTGGCTTCACTTTTGAGATCCAGTGGGTATGTCCATCATTTATACAGTCTAGTCACACTTCTGCATTTTTGTGCCCGTCAAGCATGTGCATTACTATTCTCCATCAGTCTGTCTGGCTGGGAGTGTGTGACTAACTCTATTTGACCGGACTGATCAAATTCTGTAAATAAAAACGGTGACTTTGCCATATGAAAATGTATTCACCAATCCGCAGCAGTGCCTTTCCAGTGACTGTGTTTAGAGAAAATGCCTTTTTGGGTTATGTGACACTTTCACTTCACTTCACCACAAAATTGCCGCAAACCCCAGAGCTGGGTTTGGTTAATACCAGCTGATCTTTGAGCCGCCATCTTGAAACCCTCCTTTGATTTTCTGTAATCAGAGAAAATGACTCCAACTGAAATCTTTTCAAAACCCTCTATTTGGACTAAGACGACTGTTTGTCATAGAAGCCAATCTAAAGGCCTGCAGCTCCGGCGCTTAGACCTGGCCCAGTAAACTGTTTGTTTACATCTCAATTTACACCTTGAGGCCCTGAATGGACCCAGTGTACAAGAGGGCTCTTAAAGAGGGCTCGATAGGTTGACCTAAATTCATGTGGAAGCGTGACCGCTCCGCCACTGAGGACATTACACTGTGTTTTGTCTGTTTTAATCAAGGTGTGTTATAACCTGGTCTTCAAACACAGACATGTCAGTGTTCAGTCATCCTGTTTACTCACAGTCGGCTTCCTCCTCTTCTCCATCTTTTCTTCTGGTGTGAGGAGGGAATGTTACGAGCGCCGCCGTCCTTTGTTCCACATTTTACAAGGTGGCTTTTCTTCTCACTTTAAAGCCATGAGCTCACAAGTTTGTGTTGTTACATTGTTTTGGAAGAAAGTCTGGGTTGTTGAAAATTCATTGTGAGTGGTTAAAAACTTTCTGCCAACATTTTAGCTTCTTGAAAATTTTTTTGTTGGAGGTTGAATCCAATCAGTTGCACAAACCGAACCCCAAACACGGGCTTCATCAAACAGGTTAGAGTAAAAGCAGGATAAAAAAGGTTTCTTATGCAGCCAGGTGAACCATCCACCCTCAACCTCAGGCGAGGAAATTGGAGTAGATGGTAGGAAATGACTGCTAAAGCGTGTTAGCGGCGAGGCACAGGCAGGCTTCTGTGGCCCGGCCAGTGGCACCTTGTTGCCCTGCCTCCTGATTTCAGCGAGCCCTGGGGATGAGGTGTGTGTTTACCTCCCTCAGCTGGCCCACTTCACCTCCCAACAGGAGCCAGTCACTGCACAACCTGCTAATTGATGCTGAGGGCCGCAGCGCTGAAAGCCGCCTGTCCTCACATCCACGGCCTTCGACTTCCTTTTAATCT